>JABTXL010004688.1:544342-597987 GCA_025134845.1 Neodon shergylaensis | reverse complement strand
TCCTCGTGTCGGTGGTCTTCTTCCTTGCTGGTCAGGGGCTCACCACAATATGTAAGTAAAGTCTTTGTGTCTGCTTTGAGAGAAACGTTTCAGGAAAGCCTTTGCTATGATTGGGTTAATCAGTAGAGACTGAGAAATTGTTTTGAGACTGTCTAAACCTAGAAGAAATGTTTCTCTGGAGTCTGCACTTGGTGCTCTGTGAGAGCTTGCAGCTATACCGACCATGGTCTAAAGACACTCTGGTAGACCTGGAGTTCTTACTTTTGATGATGGCTTGACATCATCAAAAGAGACTGATATTTTTATGAGTTGTCTGCTCTCACAGGCAGCAGAAGCAAGATAACTCTGGTAGCTGGAACTTTCTCCAGCTCCAATTAACCTTGTATATATTTGAATAAAGTGACTGAAGTGAGTTAGTTGGGTGTCAGCCTTTTCCAAGAAGGTTCTGCCCTCTGCTTCTTCGGAAAATGAAAGCTTAGCATGTTGGTGAGCTTCTCTCTCTACTGTGGCACCTATGACTGAACAACCAACAATAGTTCTCTTGTTTCTATTTTATTGATTTCAGTCCCGAGTTTGATTATATCTTGTCATCTACTCCTTCTAGGTGATTTCTTCTTTTTGTTCTAAAGCTTTCAGGTGTGCTGTTAAGTCACTAAGGATGGTAACTCTTCAGCTTGTTGTTGTTGTTTTCATGAAGGCCCTTAATGCTATGAGCTTGCCTTTTAGAACCACCTTCACCCTGGCCCTTAAGTTTGGGTATGTTGTGTCTTCATTTTCATTTAATTCTAGAAAGTTTTTAATTTTTTCTTAATTTCACCCATGACCCATTTTTATTCAGTAGAGAGTTGTTCAATTCCCACGAGCTTATAAGCATTCCGTTATTTCTGATGTTGACATCCAGCCAACTGTCGTGATCTGGTAGGATGTATGGAGTTATTTCAGTTTTCTTGTGTCTTTTAAGACTTGCTTTGTATCTGAGTATGTGATAAATTTTGTAGAAATTTCTTGAGTTTCAGAGAATGTATATTCTTTTGTGTTTGGGAAAGATATCCTGTAAATAGCTGTTAGATTCATTTGGTTTTTAACGTCTGTTAGTTCCAGCATTCCTGTTAAGTGTTTATCTGGTTGTCCATTGATGACAGTGAATTGAACTCTTCCACTATCAGTGTGTGGGGGTCAATATGTGATTCAGGCTGTATTAGAGTTTCCTTTACAAACTTGGGTGCTCTTGTGCTTGGGGCATAGATTGTAAGAATTGTTGTGTCCTCTTGGTGGTGTTTGGTTTTTTGTTTTCCTTTTATGAATACATAGTGTCTTTACTATCTCTTCTGGTGAGTTTTGGTTTGAAGTATATTTTGTCAGATGTAAAATGGCTACACCACCTTGTTTCTTAGGTTCATTTCAGAGACCAGAGTCAACAAAGATACCACTTACCAGGGTAGGGTCATGGTGATTAGAAAAATAAGTAAAGAGAATGAAGACGTGAGTGAAAATAATACAACAAAGCCAGGCAGTTGTGGCACACGCATTTAATTCCAGCACTCAGGAGGCAGAGACAGGTGGATCTCTGTGAGTTCAAGGTCAGCCTGGTCTACAGAGCTAGTTGACAGAGTTACACAGAGAAACCCTGTCTCAGAAAAGAAAGAAAGAAAGAAAGAAAGAAAGAAAGAAAGAAAGAAAGAAAGAAAGAAAGGAAGGAAGGAAGGAAGGAAGGAAGGAAGGAAGGAAGGAAGAAAGAGGGAGGGAGGGAGGGAGGGAGGGAGGGAGAGAGAGAGAGAGAGAGAGAGAGAGAAAGAAAAAAAGAAAGAAAGAAGAAAGTAATAAAACAGAAACATAGGATAGTACCAGGAGGGAGTTCCAGTGAGTGCTAAAATCATCCATGTTTAATTTCCATTTGATTAAAATACCCTGACCCCAAAAGCAAAAGGCAGGAGTAAGATTAAAAACTACAATAATGTGATACAAGGAAATGAACAGACCAGTTGAATATTGTGGGCTACATTCTTAGTTAAACATTCTGTTGCTAGAACAAGACAAGTAATGCTCACACCCTAGACCAAAACATTCTGAGGCAAACCACTCCCTGGGTGGAATCCATAGTTATCTCCCTAAGGGAGTAGGAATTTAGTTGGATCCTTAGACTTTGCTCGAGGTAGAAACAATCTACTTCTCAAAACCTGGAATACAACCACGTCTCGGTATTAGCCACACCTGTAGACAATAACCTTGAGAGAGCCAAACTAAATCAAGGTGGGACCTTTGTTTGAGATAGAAACAGATTAATAAACTTGAAGAAACAGAAGTTCCAACTCTCTGACCTTTGATCGAGGTGGAAATAGGCTCATGTTTTCTGGGCTCCACATATTCCTCTCTCTTTATTAATTTTAATAAAGCCTTGCTTCTGCAACAGGACAGATGATCATGTCTGCTTAGTTATACATTTTTCCAATTTTTAGACTTATCTGTCTTCAGTCCGTGCATTCTGGTCCTATATGCCCATTGTCTTAGGCACCTGGGGTGGGGAGGAAGGATCTCACTTGTCTATGACTGACTAGGACCTCTGTAAGCAAAGGGTTAAGGGAGAGTGTACCTCTGGGCTCTGCATCCCTGAGCCAAGTTTCTGCCAAGTCAGTTCATTCAGCAATTAGATGATGGCAAGTAAGCAGAGAATACTTTGTGCTACACATACATCTGTGGCTATAGTATCGTCCAATTAAAGGAGTGGAGGATCACCAGGACTGGGAATGTCCTTTTGAATTGGTCTAGGGTGTTTTTTTTAAACGTTTTTTAGCTAAACTTGTCTCATCAAACATGTCAAATCTAAGGACTCATTGGTAATGTACAACTTCTCTTAGACAAGTTCTAATCTTTTTTTTGGTCAATAACATCTTATAGTGAACTAAAGCAGTTACAAACACTAACAGGTCAATACCATAACTTAAGTGTGGAAATTAACAATAAACACACAACTTGTCAAATCATAATTTTCTTAAATCTGTTCTAATCAAAAGACAAGAAAAGGTTTCTGTGATGGATGAGAGTCCAATTGCAATGGTTGCTCTTAAGTAACTGTCCCTGAGCCGCAGCAAAACTTTAGGCTATCTTCCCCATCTCTGAATAGGGTCTTCAGTCTTTTTTACTCAGATGGGAAAACTGAGGTCTCAGTTCTCAGGTTCTTTCAACATTTCAACAGCAGATTGAACATCTCACTGGCAATCTGAGTTATGTGTCCTAAAGTATAAAACAGCCAAATGTTCAGTTGGAATTTTTGGACTGACTCTAAGGTAAACAGAATCCACTAGGTCTGGAAGTTTGCACAGCAAGTCCATCAAGAGCCCGAGAATCGCCATCATCACAGTCTTCCTTCCCTTCTTGGCCTGCAGCATGGTGGTATGAGGAAGTCAGGAGTGCAGGCTCTCACTATGACTCTTTGTGGGAGCATTAGCAGCTATGATGTCATTGGGCTGGCACCCTTCTATTGTACATGCGGTCATCTCATCAAGCTTTATTTTCTTTCTATGAATGAAGCACAGACATATCTTCGATCCCAAATTAATACAGGGTTGGTTCCTTTCCATAATCCAGTGCAAGGATCTTTTCACCTTGTTTAGTGAAAATTGCATTGGTGCCATCATGCCAAAATTGTCTGTCCATGGCAGACTGCTTACAGACATCCATACTGAAGAAATTTGAGTAAAAAGTGCACAACTTAAGGCATTATGTGGTGACTGAGGGTATACTTCTCCTGTTTTTATCTTGAAGTTGTATTATTAAAAAGCCATGGGCACACTCCACAATTCCTTGTCCTTGAGGATTATAAGGAATCCTTGTCTTATGTTTGATATTCCTCTGGGCACAAAATTGCTGAACTACTATACTAATGTACCCGGACCCATTATCCATCTTTATGATTTTGAGTGTTTCTGTATATGAGAAGCATTTTAAGCAATGAGTTATTACATACTTACTGGCCTCTCCAGTTTGTGCAGTGGCTATCAAGAATCCTGAATATGTATCAGTTGTCACACACACACACATATCTCAGCTTGCCACACTCTGTAATATGAGTAACATTCATTTGCCATAAATGATTAGGAAGTAGTTCTTGGTGTGATTCCAGGGAACGCCTGCTGGTGTTGGTGGCTGAGATAATGGGATGAGTTGGGGGAAGTGAAGTTGGAGGAGATGATCTTTATAATCCATTGTTGACTGGGTTGGAAAGGAAAGGAGGGTTGTAACAGGTAATCTTCTATAGAGCGTGGGTTGAGACTAGGGGATTGGCTCTGGAGGAGCAGGAGAGGTGAAGAGCTGCTGTCAGCCTGCATGCTGATTTAGATTGAAATTTAGATCCAAGTCTAGATTTGAATTCTTGATACCACTGTGAGAGTGCAATGACTAGAAAAGGAGGGGCTCCTGGAGGCTCCTCTACAGTGAGAAAGTAGCTGATGGATGCATTTCTCAGAGTATGTTCCTGTCTCTGAGCAGTATACGAACGACTGGCCCAGCAGTGGTCCATCCCACTTCTACCAAGTAATGTGTTCAGCTCATTATTTTCATGGCTAAGCCTCAGCTATGGCGCATTGAATGCACTCAGTAAAATTTTGACATTACTTAGAGTCTACTGTCAGGTGCTGGATTCTACTGAGGATTTCCATTTCCAACTCAACCTCCCCAAGCTCTCTGTTTCCACTTTTTCTGTATTTGTCTTTCTGAATGACACATGGGCTCTACAGCTTGCACACAGCTCCATCTGGTATCCTTATGGGCACTGAAACCTGGCTGTCCCTCATATTTCTTATCCATGTATAATGTTTTCCACGTGTTGTCATGGTACCCAATGCCCAGATGTCTTGATTTACTTGAACTACCATACTAAAGTATAGTTTTCAACAACATATTTGTCTTTCTAGTAGTTCTAGAAAAAACAGTAGATCTGATGTCTTGTGAGACCCAGCTTCCTTCATCATGAATGGTTCCTTGTTTTTGTATCCTCATGTATCAGAGGTAAAGGATGGACTTCTCTAGTATTTCTTTAAGAGCTCCAACTCTATTTAACTAATGAATAGTGTTCTGGATAGATGTAGACATTCAGCCCATAGGAACAGCCTGTCTGTCCTGGTTATCCTCAACTGTCAGCTTGACACAGCCTAGCATGTCACAAAACCTCCTTTGAGGACTTCTCTAGATCAAAACGCCCTGCTGGCATGTCTCTGGAAGAATGTCTTGTTAATTGGCATAAATGAGCTGTCTTAGTGACAAAACACTATGACCAAAGCAACTTATAAAAAAAAACACTTGACATTTGGGGGTTGTGTTTCCAGGGGGGTGGTAGAATCCTTGACAGTGACGGCAGGGAGCATGGCAACAGACAGGCTAGGATAGTATGAGAGTAGTAGCTGAGAGCTTGTATCTGATCCACAACAAGAGTCACAGAGAAATATACATATATTCCTATACATTATATATAGATTTCAGAACACCTTCCTCTAGGTTCCCATAAATCTCTCCACCAGCTTTATCAAAGTATCTGGACACTTTTTAAGATGCCTTTATGCAGGCCTTTAAAAGCTTGGTTGACATTTTAATCCTCATTTTCAATAACCAAAATACCTATAAACTGGTGAATTAATAAGCATATGGCAATCTATCTAGGCAACAGATTATGATCCAGCCACCCCTCAGTTCATTAAAAGGGCTGTATGCTGGTGTTGTCTGCACCACGGATGAAACTCAAGAACAGGAGGCAAACTCAGAGGGTCAATATAAGATGTACTCAATGTGCACTGGAGCTTTTAAAACTTCAAGAGGGCCATGTGAAAAAGAATGTGGTGATCTCTTAGAGGAGAGATGACATAGACACAGATAGGAACCTCAGGCCCGTCACCAGAAGAGACTAGATTCTGCTAACAATATTGTAAGGGGATTTTTCCTCTAAGCATCCATATTAGATCCTAACCCAGGTGACCTTAACCTTGTGAGACTCTAATGGAAAAATACAGGTGAGCCCATTTAAACTTCTGATTTACATAAGTATAAGATA
Organism: Neodon shergylaensis; assembly: GCA_025134845.1. Taxonomy (NCBI): domain Eukaryota; kingdom Metazoa; phylum Chordata; class Mammalia; order Rodentia; family Cricetidae; genus Neodon; species Neodon shergylaensis. The sequence goes on along the minus strand of JABTXL010004688.1, from coordinate 591,947 downwards.
ACGAGTACTGTATTGTTACTGCCTTTGTTGGCGATGCTAGCAATGAAATCAAATGTGTTGTATTCTTTCCAATTATATATATACACACATATATATTAAATATATTATATGTATACATTATACACATATAATATGCATATATATTATACATTGTACATACACAATGCAGGAAAAATATGAAAACAGTGGACACTATGTGGCTGGGAATGCAGTTGGCTACTGTCCACCAGTAAAGGATTAGAAGCATGGCTCAGGATTAGAGTCCTTGCCTAGAATCCTCCAGTGAGCCTCCAGTGAGGGACTCGGGGTGTGACTCAGTGGTTTAGCAATTGCCAAGTACACACAAGATCCTGTAGTACTACTCCAGTAAATCCATGGAAATAGAATTATATTGGTGGTTGCAAGGCATTAGGACAGGAGGAAATAAGCAATGCTTCCTTGGTGGCCACAAGGTCTTCTTTTAGCACACAGAGAATGTTTTGCATCAGACAGAGGTGGTGGTTGAACAACACAGAATGGGCTACTGTGATCTGTTTTATGTCATGTGACTTTTGCTCTAGGAAAATGACAGTGTCACTGGACTGGTACAGGGTTATAAATCCCAGCATTCAGAGGGCAAAGATGGAAGAATCAGGAGTTCTGTACAAGCCTGACCACGCAGCAAAACCATGGGACCTTAAGTCTGAGGGAATCAGACACTGTCCTGTAATCTTTAAGCCAGACTTCCTGGGTTCAGGCAGTTGTGTCAGTGTTGTGGGGGTCCACCAGAGAAGACAGCTAGGACACAGGTTTAAGCCAATAGAGAGTCTCTATTAGCGGCCAGGAGCTACAATGGGTGTTCGGGGTCCCAGTGCAACCCTGAATCTTTCTCAGGATGAGCTTTTAATCACAAAAACCATAGCCCAGGCTGACACACTTCAGTTAACACAAACATTTAGCCAGAAGCAGCACTACAGAAGCCAAAAAGCAAGGTTAGTACATTTAGAGACTTTCCTATAACTACGGACTTTGAGAGATTACGTCTTTGTTTTTGTTTTGGCTGGTGGTGCTATCTACACGACGAATTTTATGTTCAGAAGAACACATGGAATTAGTTGTGCTAAGGGCTGGGGGCTCACTAAGGTCTAAGGCCCTATCACATTCTCTACTGGTCTTAGTGGATGAATCAAGTCATGGACTCGTCTTGCTCTCAAAGGGGGCAGTTGATCCTAAGAACCATTAATTTTATCGAATTGTTACATAATTGGTCATACAGGTTAAGATGCAGGGCTCTGCTATTAATCCAATCAGAACAAGAATTAAAGGCCCAATCAGAGAACAGAGACTGGTGTCAACCATCAGATTAATGTCTTTTGTGTCTCTCTTTTTGAATTTTTTTGCCAACCATAGCAAGATGCTTTTAATTACTCTTGATTGATTAGTATAGAAACAACAGATTTTTCCCAAATCCACATATAATACCCCTTATCTTATGAGAGATAAGTTCAAACTTCTCTGATTTTGTAGAACCATTTCTGAAGGGGATCTAACTGTTGTTTTAATTCAGAAACAAAAACTGAATACCTGTAGATCCTAATCAACCCATATACCTAGTTTTTTAAAATTCTTATCTCCCATGAGAAAGGCCAATGAGCCAGCTATTCCTGCTCTGACTAAGAGTGGGAGAAGGATAGAAATCGTCCTTTTATTTTCTTTGTAGTCCAGGATCCATATTAAAATGTATTTTTCCTTCTTTCCTATTATATAGGTATATGGGTAAAATATGTATCAAGACTTATTAAAGGGGTTTCTCAGTTTGGAAAGTATCAGAAGAGAAACACTTAGTCAAACCATTAGTATATGGTCATTAGGTAGTCTCAGAGACCCAGTAACGTTGCTGTTGTGCCTATGAGTTAACACAACCCACAAGGCAGAAAAGCAGGCATCAGAATAAGGGGAGGTACCGAGGTTAAAGGTTTGGGATTAGGCAAGTTTTGGCCTCTTATAAGTCCTCTAATGCTGGTTTGGGCTCCCTCCAGTCGCAGTGAGTTTTGTCAGTCAATGGGCTGACAGTCTGGTTAGATGCTATCCCTATGTAGTGTTGTGGGAGGAAGTCTAAGCATAACCAGAAGTCCTGGATGATTTCTGCCTAGGAATGGTTAGGTTTACCCCCCCGGGTCCCTTCCTGTGGCATAGAGTCTGATTCCCCAGGTTTTCCCTGTTTCCCAAAGGCCAGACTCTTTCTTACAGAAACTTCCAAGAGGCCTCTGCTTCATAACCCCAGTTTTTAGCAACAGAAACTCCCTTTCCTTGGCAACTAGGGAACGTTGCTGCAGAGTAGGCATAAAATTGTAAACTCTGTATTTCTACCTCAGAAGATAAACCCCGTATGTTTTCAATACAGTCATACACTTAAAGTGGGTATCAGTGAGCATAGGCCAAGATGAATATGGGTTGCTGGTCTGTAATCATGCTAAGTGATACCGTCCCTGTATCAGTCTTCCTTAGTTCCTAGGTCCAGGACTGAGGACTCCTGGGGTTGTACCATAACCCTATAGTTACACCAAGCATGAGACTCAAGAAGAAGTAAAGGGAGAAGGGAGTGGAGGGGCCTGGGACCCAATGAAACCTTAATTTTAGTGGGTCCATAGTCCATTTGGCATCTGTTCTCTTGACTTGGGTGTGGTGAATGGATGGTGAATGCCACCTACCTTCAGGGCCTTAGGAGGAGAATCACTATGTAGGGTCCTCTCCATGTTGTTTCAGTGCACCCTTGACTATCTGTCTGACCCAGATGGTATCACTGGGCTTGAACAAGGGGAAACTGGCAGTGGTCTCAGATCAGTTAGGTCTCTCAGATAGTCTGATGAATAGTCTGTATGGAGAACTGGACGACCTATAGTGACTTGAGAAAGGAATGCTTAAAGAGTTCTGCTGAATTTGTTCAACTATGTTCATAGCAGCACTATTTGTAATAGCCAGAACCTGTAAACAACCTAGATGCCCCTCAATAGAAGAATGGATAAAGAAGGTGTGGCACATATACACTTCAGAGTTCTACTCAGTGGTAAAAAAACAATGACATCTTGAATTTTGCCTGCAAATGGATGGAAAGAGAAAGTACTATCCTGAGTGAGATAACCCAGACCCAAAAAGATAAATATGGTATGTACTTACTCATAAGTGGATTCTAGCCATAAACAAAGGACATTGAGCCTATAATTCGTGAGAAGATGGAGAAGCTAAATAAGAAGGTGAACCCAAAGAAAAACATATAGTTATCCTCCTGGATATTGAAAGTGGACAAGATTGCCAGACAAAGATTGGAAGCATGGGGGTGGGAGTGGGGTGGGGATAAGGAGAGATGGGGAGAGAGAAGGGAGAAGGGGAGGATGGGGAGAGCTTGAGGGAATGGGATGGTTGGGATGGGGGAGGGGTGGATGTGGGAGCAGGGAAGTAGATATCTTAATTAAGGGAGCCATTTTAGGGTTGGCAAGAGACCTGACTCTGGAGGGGTTCCCAGGTGTCCAAGGAGATGTCCCCAGCTTGTTCCTTGGGCAGCAGAGGAGAGGGTGCCTGAACTGGCCCTATCCTATAGTCACACTGGTGAATATCTTGCATATCACCATAGAACCTTCATCTGGCGATGAATGGAGATAGAGACAGAGACCCACATTGGAGCACTGGACTGAGCTCCCAAGGTCAAAATGAGGAGCAGAAGGAGAGAGAACAGGAGCAAGAGAAGTCAGGACCTCAAGGGGTGCGTCCACCCACTGAGACAGTGGGACTGATCTAATGTGAGCTCACCAAGGCCAGCTGGACTGGGACTGATGGAGCATGTGATCAAACCGGACTCTCTCAATGTGTCTGACGGTGGGGGCTGACTGAGAAGACAAAAACAATGGTGCTGGGTTTTGATTCTACTGCATGGATGGGCTTTGTGGGAGCCTAGTCTTCCTGGACCTAGGGGGAGCAGGGAGGATCTTGGACTTCCCATAGGGTAGGGAACCCTGACTGCTCCTTGGACTGGAGAGGGGGGAGGAGAAATGGGGGAAGAAGAGGGAAGTGGGAGGAGAGAAGGAGGTGGAAATTTTCCATAAAAAAAATAAAGTTTAAAAAAAACAGAGTTCTGCTAACTGCTGGTCTCTACGCCTGGGAGTCAGTGAAGGAGGTCTTCCAAACATAAACTCATAGTGTAGTCAATCCCTCGCTATATGGGGTACAACAGGCCCAAAACAAAGGAAGGAAGGAGGTCTATCCATCTGAACTCTAAGGAGAGTTTTGTTAGAGTTTCTTTTAATGTCCCGTTTATCCTTTGTACCTGGCCAGAACTCTGAGGTCTATATGAACAATGAGATTTTCAATCTATGTCTAAGGCTTGAGCTAGTAACTGAAAAGTTTGGGCTATGAAAGCTGGGTGATTGTCTGACTCATTGCTCGAGGAGGACAAATCAGAGGATCAGTTGCTAGAGAAACTTTTTTTTTACATTTTTTATTGATATTTATTGAGCTCTACATTTTTCTCTGCTCCCCTCCTTGCCTCTCCCCTCCTCCCTTCAATCCTCCCCCAAAGTCCCCATGTTCCCAATTTACTCAGGAGATCTTGTCTTTTTCTACTTTCTACTTCCCATGTAGATTAGATCCACGTAAGTCTCTCTTAGTGTCCTCATTGTTGTCTAAGTTCTCTGAGATTGTGGTTTCTAGGCTGGCTTTCTTTGCTTTATGTTTAAATGTCGCGTCCACCCTCGACCAGCAAGGAAAACGCAACACCCAGAGCTCTTCTTGTAGCAGTTTTCAGGACTTTATTCACAGTAATCTTTCTCCTTCTCCTTCTCTCTTTCCCTCTCTCAACCCTCTCTCTCCGGGCAAACCTTTCCCAGCCCTTAAGTAGGCATGAGCTGCCAACCCCGAACTGCCAGGTGGGCACTGCCCATAGGTTCACGCATATGCAGGCAGCTGATAATCATTGCGTGATCATAGCATAGGTCAGGCCTTAGCCATCTCAGGAGTTGATTATACATCTCCATCAGGTGTGACACCACGCAGCTTGCTACATTTAAAAACCACCTATCAGTGAGTTCATGTGACAATGATCTTTCTGTGTCTGGGTTACCTCACTCAAAATAATGTTTTCTAGCTCCATCCATTTTCCTGCAAAATTCAAGATGTCATTATTTTTTTCTGCTGTGTAATACTCCATTATGTAAATGTACCACATTTTCCTTATCCATTCTTCAGTCAAGGAGCATTTAGGTTGTTTCCAGGTTCTGGCTATGACAAACAATGCTGCTATGAACATAGTTGAGCACATGTCCTTGTGGCATGATTGAGCATCTTTTGGATATATACCCAAAAGTGGTATTACTGAGTCTTGAGGAAGGTTGTTTCCTAATTTTCTGAGAAATTGCCACACTGACATCCAAAGGAGTTGTACCAGCTTGCATTCACAACAGCAATGCAGGAGTGTTCCCTTTACCCCACAACCTCTCCAGCATAAGCCGTCATCAGTGTTTTTGATTTTGGCCATTCTTACAAGTGTAAAATGTAATCTCAGAGTTGTTTTGATTTGCATTTTTCTGATTACTAAGGATGTTGAACATTTCCTTAAGTGTCTTTCAGCCATTTTAGATTCCTCTGTTGAGAGTTCTCTGTTTAGGTCTGTACTCCATTTTTTATTGGATTATGTGATCTTTTGGTGTCCAATTTCTTGAGTCCTTGTATATTTTGGAGATCAGATCTCTTTCTGATGTGGGGTTAGTGAAGATCTTTTCCCATTCTGTAGGCTGTAGTTTTGTCTTGTTGACTGTGTCCTTTGCTTTACAGAATCTTTTCAGTTTCAGGAGGTCCCACTTATTAATTATTTCTCTCAGTGTCTGGGATGCTGGGGTTCTATTTAGGAAGTGGTTCCCAATGCGTTTAAGTGTACTTCCCACTTTCTCTTCTATAAGGTTCAGTGTGGCTGGCTTTATGTTGAGGTCATTGATCCATTTGGACTTGAGTTTTGTGCATGGAGATAGAGATGGATCTATTTTCATTCTTCTACATGTTGATATCAGTTATGCCAGCACCAATTGTTAAATATGTTTTCTTTTTTTCATTTGATATTTTTTGCTTCTTTATCAAAGATCAGGTGTTCGAAGATGTGTGGTCTTCTAAGATATCCAGGTCTTCTATTTGGCTCCATTGGTCCTCCTGTCTATTCTTATGCCAATTCCAGGCTGTTTTCAGTACTGTATCTCTGTACTAGAGTTTGAAGTCAGGGATTGTGATGCCTCCAGAAGTTCTTTTATTGTACAGGATTGTTCTGGCAATCCTGGGGTTTTTTGTTTTTCCATATGAAGTTGAGTACCGTTATTTCAAGGTCTTTGAAGAATTTTTCTGGGATTTTGATGAGCATTGCAATGAATCTTTAGATTGCTTTGGGTAAGATTGTCATTTTTACTGTATTAATTCTTCCAAGAGCATGGGAGATCTTTCCACTTTCTGATGTCTTCTTCAATTTCTTTCTTCAAAGATTTAAAGTTCTTGTCATACAAGTCTTCCAGTTGTTTGGTTAGAGTTACTCCAAGATATTTTATGCTATTTGTGGCTATTGTGAAGGATGTTGACTCTCTGATTTCTTCTCCAGCCCTTTTGTCACCTGTGTACAGGAGGGCTACTGATATTTTTGAGTTAATCTTGTATCCTGCTACATTGCTGAAAGTGTTTATGAGTTGTAGAAGTTCCTTAGTAGAATTTTTGGGATCACTTATGTAACCTATCATATCATCAGCAGACAGTGAGAGTTTGACTTCTTCTTTTCCAATTTGTATTTCCTTGATCTCCCTTTGGTGTCTTATTGCTCTAGATAGGACCTCAAGAACTATATTGAATAGATATGGAGAGAGCGGACAACCTTGTCTTGTTCCTGATTTCAGTGAAATCGCTGGAAGTTTCTTTACATTTAGTTTGATGTTGGCTGTTGGCTTGCTGTATATTGCCTTCATTATGTTTAGGTATGTTCCTGTGTCCCTGCTCTCTCCAAGACCTTTATCATGAAGGGATGTTGTATTTTGTCAAATACTTTTTCAGCATCTAATGAGATGATCATGTGGTTTTTATTTTTCAACTTGTTTATATGGTGGATTACACTGACAGATTTTTATATGTTGAACCATCCCTGCGTCTGTGCGATGAAACCTGCTTGGACATGGTGGATGATGGTTCTGATGTGTTCTTGGATTCGATTTACCAGTATTTTACTTAGTATTTTTGCATCAATGTTCATGAATGAGATTGGTCTGTAATTCTCTTTCTTAGTGATGTCTTTCTGTGGTTTAAGTATCAGGGTATTGTAGCCTCATAAAAAGAGTTTGGTAATGTTTTCTCTGTTTCTATTGTGTAGAATAATTTGAGGAGTATTGGTATTAGTTCTTCTTTGAAGGTCTTGTAGAATTCTGAGCTGAAACCATCTGGTTCTGGGCATTTTTTGGTTGGGAGACGTTTGATGGCTGTTTCTATTTCTTCAGCAGTTATAGGTCTGTTTGCTTGTCTGGTCTTGATTTAATTTTGGTAAGTGATATTTATCCAGAAAGTTGTCCATTTCCTTTAAGTTTTCCAATTTTGTGGAGTACAGATTTTCAAAATATGACTTGATGATCCTTTGTATTTCCTTCATGTCTGTTGTTATGTCCCCCTTTTCATTTCTGATTTTGTTAATTTGTATATTCTCTCTCTGCCTTTTAGTTAGTTTGGATAAAGGTTTTTCTATTTTGTTGATTTTCTCAAAGAACCAACTCTTTGTCTTATTGATTCTTTGTATTGTTTTCTTTGTTTTTATTTTGTTGATTTCAACTCTCAATTTGATTATTTCCTGCCATCTAGTTCTCTTAGGTGAGTTTGCTTCTTTTTGTTCTAAAGTTTTCAAGTGTTCTGTTAATTTACTAGTGTGGGTTTTTCCAGCTTCTTTATGTAAGCGTTTAGTGCTATGAACTTGCCTCTTAACACTGCTTTCATTGTGTCCCATAAATTTGGGTATGTTGTGTTGTCATTTTCATTGAATTTTAGGAAGTCTTTAATTTCCCCTTTATTTCTTCCTTTACCCATTGATGATTCAGGTGAGAATTGTTTAATTTCCATGTGTTTGTGGGTTTTCTGGAATTAGTATTACTGTTGACTTCTAGTTTTAGACCATGGTGATATGATAAGGTATACTGGATTATTCCCATTTTTTTCTGTATTTGTTGAGGTTTGTTACTGAGTATGTGGTCAATTTTTGAGAAGGTTCCATGAGGTGCTGAGAAGAAGGTATATTCTTTTCTGTTTGGATGAAATATTCTATAGATGTCTGATAAGTCCATTTGAGTCATAACATCTGTTAGTTCTCGTATTTCTCTGTTCATTTTTTGTCTAATTGACCTGTCCATTGGTGAGAGAGGAGTGTTGAAGTCTCTCACTATTAGTGTGTGGGGTTTAATGTATGATTTAAGATTTAGAAGTGTTTCTTTGATATATGAGGGTGTCCTTGTATTGGGGGTATATTCAGTATTGAAATTTCCTCTTGATGGATTTTTCCTGTGACTAATATAAAATGACCTTCTTTGTCTATTTTGATTGATTTTAGCTTGAAGTCTATTTTGTTAGATATTAAGATAGCTACACCCACTTGTTTCTCAGGTCGATTTGATTGGTATATTTTTTCCCAACCCTTTACTCTGAGATGATGTCTGTCTTTAAGGTTGAGATGTGTTTCCTGTATGCAGAAGAAGGATGGATTCTGTTTATGTATCCAATCTGTTAGCCTGTGCCTTTTTGTAGGTGAGTTGAGTCCATTTACATTAAGGGATATTAATGACCAGTGGTTGCTATCTCCTATTAATTTAGTTTTCATCATTGGTGATGTTAATTTGTGCATTTTTTTTCTTCAGGATTTGCTGTAATGAGATCATCAATTGTTTATGTTTTGTTGGTGTAGCCATCTTCCTTGGGTTGGAGTTTTCCTTCTAGTATTTTGTGTAGGGCTGGTTTTGTGGTTAGGTATTTGTGAAATTTAGATTTGTCATGAAATATCTTGTTTTGTCCTTCTATAGTGATCGACAGTTTTGCTGGGTATAGTAGTCTGTGCTGGCATCCATGGTTTCTTAATGTCTGCATAATGCTTGACCATGACCTTTTGGCTTTCATTGTCTCCAATGAGAAGTCAGGTGAAATTCTGATAGGTATACCTTTATATGTTACTTGGCCTTTTTCCTTTGCAACTCCTAATATTCTTTTTTTACTCTGTATGTTTAGTGTTTTGATTATTATATGGCAAGAGGATTTTTTTTGGGATCCAGTCTATTTGGTATTCTGTGAGGTTCTTGTATCTTCATAGGCATATCTTTCTTTAGGTAGGGAAAGTTTTCTTTTATACCTATTATTCTAAGATTTGGCCTTTTTATGATGTCCCATATTTCATGGATATTTTGGGCTAAGCTTTTGTTAGATTTAATGTTTTCTTTAACTGATAAGTCTATTTCCTCTATTGTATCTTCAGTGCTTGAGATTCTCTCTTCTATTTCTTGTATTCTGCTGTTCATGCTTGCATTTGTGGTTCCTGATCTTTTTCTCATGATTTCTGTTTCTATAATTCCTTCGGCTTGTGTTTTCTTTACTGTTTTTATCTCAGTTTACAAGTCCTGAATAGTTTCTTTTATATATTTGATTTCTTTTTCTTGGTTTTCTTGAAGTGATTTGCTGATATCTTCCAATTTTTTGTTTGTTTTTTCCTCCATTTCTTTAAGAGAATTTCTCATTTCATCTTTAAGAATTTCAAATATTCTCTTAAGGTTATTTTTTTAGATCATTTCCTTCTGGTTCATCTATATTTGGTTGTTCAGGTCTTGTTTTTGTAGGGTCTTTAGGTTTTACTGATGTTGTGTTGCTCTTTGTGGTATAGCGTGTGATCTTACCTTTTCTATTCACCTTTTCCTCTAATAAGTGTGGTTGGGGTTGTCTGAGATTCTCTTGAATCATCTTCTAGATGACAGTGAGTCCAAAGCTCAGATGGTTGTTCCTCGTGGTACAGTCGGTGTTACAGTTCTAGTTACCCCGTTGGTTATTCCTGTTCCTGCAGATAGCTCAGTGTTTGGGTGCTTTGGTCTGGTCCCTTGGAGTTTACTGCCTCAGGCTTACCTTGACCTAGGCTGCTGGCTTTGATCTGTTTCTGTAAATCCTGGTCTGGATCCCCTCCTGCAGAAGTCCCTTGCTTAGAGTTGGACCTGTTCTGGTGGAGATTGCTGACTCTGGATCTGGTCGCTGGTTCAGTCCTGATCTACCAGTGTTCCAGGACTGGGTTGGTTCCCAGGACTGGATTTGCTCCTGGCTTCTGCTCCCAGTGGAACTTGTTTCCTCAGGCCCTCTCTGTCCTAGGTGTATTGTTCAGTTCCACTCCTGTGGAATTTGTTGTCCGAGGTGGAGTTTTTTGCTTCAGGGCAACTTTGGCCTTGGTTCTTAACTTTGACCTGTATCTGTAAATCCTGGTCTGGATTCCCTCCTACACAAGTGCCTGGGTTGGAGTTGGACCTGGAGAGGTTTCTGGTTCTGCTCTATTGCCTCAGAGTCCCAGGCTCGGGTGCGCCTGAACCCGCAGAGGACCTGCTTACTTCCTCAAAGATTCCAGACTCGTGCTGGGACACGCAGGGTTTCCAGGTTCCTGCTATTCCCTTTGATGTCCCAGACCAGTGCCCAAACCCACAGAGGACCTGGCTCAGGCCTACTCTCTCTGAGGTCCCAGATTCATGCCTGGTTCTGCCAAGATCTCTGGTTCCTGTCTATTACCTCAGAGGACCCAGGTTCACTCACGCACAGACTGGCAGAGGTCCTGGCTCAGACCTAGTTCCTGGGAGGTCCTAGACTCTCGCCCAGACCTACCATGGTGTTGGCTTAGGTCTACTCCCTTGAAGGTCCCAGATTCATGTCCAGACCCTCAGCAGTCTCTGGCTCTAGCTCACTTGCTCAGCGATTGCTCCCCTGTACTTGTTTCAGTGGAAATTGTTGACTCTGGATCTGGTTGCTTGCTCAATCTTGATCCACCCGTGTCCTGAGACTGGGTTTGCTCCTGGCTTCTACTCCTGGTGGAGCTTGTTCTTTGTGTGTCCTAGGTAGCTGGTTCAGTCCCACTCTGGTTCCCATGAAGATCACAGATCAGGTCATTGGCTCAATCCTGGTCTGCCAGTGTCCCAGTACTGGGTTGGCTCCCAGGACTGGATTTGCTCCTGGCTTCTTGCTAGAGAAGCTTTTAGGCTACTATTTGAGCAGTTGGTCTAGGTGGGGAACATGTCTACTCACTCTGAAAAGCTATCTATAAAAACTAGCAAGTCCTTTTATCCTCTCCCAGCAGACCAAATCTCAGTGATGTCAGTTTTCCTAGAGTTTGTCAGGGCGTTTCTCTCTGTCTTAGTTAAGCTTTCTATTGCTATAACAAAACACCATGACCAAAAGGTAAGTTGGGGAGGAAAGGGTTTGTTCGGTTCAGCATTGCTGTTCATCACTGAAGAAAGTCAGGACAGGAACTCAAACAGGACAGGATACTGGAGGCAGGAGCTGATGCAGAGGCCATGGAAGAGTTCTGTTTACTGGCTTGCTTCCCTTGGCTTACTCAGCCCATCTTCTTATAGAACCCAGGTTCAACAGCTCAGGGATGGCACCACCCACTATCGACTGTGCCCTCCTGAATTGATCACTAAATGAGAAAATGCCTTACAGTTGAATCTCCCTGAGACATTTCCTGGACTGAGGCTCCTGCCTCACATGACTCTCATTTACATTAATAGCACAAAACCAGCCAGTACACTCTCTTATTAGGACCCCTTCCTGGGTAAGGGCCACTGAGACGTCGCACACTAGATTATCCAATCTAGGTATAACATACTTTGATATGAGCAACTCAGAAAGTCTCATGGACTGCAGATGAGTATCCTGGGCAAGGTCAGTTTCCAGAGACCTTCCAGTTGTTTCTGCAAGGATGATCTTGAAGGTCCATGAATAGACATAAAAAAAATAGAAATTTGTAAGCCTAAAAGAAATGCGAACTGACAGTCATCAGCTTTGTCAGCAGTAAGGGCTGTTAACAATGGCTTTTTGAGTTGCTCCTATGTAACTTTTGACTTTTTATTGTTTTTGTATCCTTTGTGCCAGAAAAGTTATAAAGTTCTTTACAGACACTATTAGCTAGGAAGGAGATCCACAGGCCTCTGTAAACATCATTTTAGCTAACCTTGTCAAAAACTGTAAATCTTTAAATACAAAATGTCTCTAAACTACTTCAAAATTGTAAAAATTCCTTTGTCCATGTCTAATGTTTACTTCTTGCTATACATAGGGGATCAGAATCCTCCCCCATTGCCTCAGTTTCAGAAGCCCGAACTCTGGCTGTGGCCTCAGCTAGCTGATAAACTTTTTTTGTGCCCTGAGGTGATTTTTTTTCTGGAATAAAGTTTGCTTCAGGTTTCATAGACTTTGGTGGCCTGCCCCCCATCATTGTGTGATCCCGGACCCAACAATCTTTTCCTCTGGTCTTCTCAATCAATTGGTTGGCTCAATCTGTTCTTTTTTTTTTCATCCTCTATTCAGTTTTGGTTGTTGTACCATGGAGTTTCAGACAGCAACAGGTCAGGGTGTGCCATCAGAATATCAGAAAGTCCCCCCTGGCCCTTGGGCCATTTGTCAGGCAGCCATGTCTGCAGCTGGAAGGAGACATCTCTTTGTCTCCTCAACTGTAGGGGACAGAAATTTGTGAGAGAAGTCAAATAGCCTCAAGGGACCAAGATTTTTTCTTTGTTTTTAATTTCCTTTCCCACAATGTTAAGAAACCTCTTTCTCTATCAATCATGGACATGTTGGTAGTAAAAGAATAGTGACTGTTCATTTATATAATTGTTTTTTTTTTTTTGGTTTTTCGAGACAGGGTTTCTCTGTGGCTTTGGAGCCTGTCCTGGAACTAGCTCTTGTAGACCAGGCTGGTCTCGAACTCACAGAGATCCGCCTGCCCCTGCCTCCCGAGTGCTGGGATTAAAGGCGTGCGCCACCATCGCCCGGCTTCATGTATATAATTGTGGTATATTTTGGCTGCACTCTGGCACTCCTGAGACTGACAATAAAGTTTACATTGAATCAGAAGGCAGAACTAGCTAGTAGCTCACAGAAATTAGTCATAGAAGTTTTAGAGGGCTGGGGACATATAAAGAGACCCAGGAGTAGCAGGATGGGGCATAGGAAGACTCTCAACCTTTTTGGATTTGAGGAAGGGGAAAGAGAGGAGGTCTGCAGTTGCTTTTCTGATCATTCAGGTTCTTACCCCTGTGGAGGCCCAAAAATGTGAGCCTATTTCTACCTTGTCTGAAGATCAGAGAGTCTGAGGTTGCTGAAAATTGTTGGCAACACATCCTGACCTAGGGTGTGATTACTTGTTCCTTTTGGACATTAAGATGGCCCATACAAGTAGATCCGCTCCACCCTGACCGATGATCAGAATATTCTAGCATATTTCTGCTCCTTCTTTTGAAATAGGAGATTTGACCTTGTGAGTGGCTGCCTTCAGGATATTTGGTCTAGGGTGGGTTCACTGCCTAGACAGCAGAATGCTAATGACTTAATGTCTCAAAGTCTGGAAGCAAATAACTATTTTAATTGTCCTTTGCATCATGTTAAAACAGTCTTTTGTCTTCTTCCCTGTTGTATTGGGGTATAAAACTGTATGGAAAATTAAATTCAAGGGAATTTCAGTATTCACTGGAACTCCCTCCCATTACTATCCTGTTTCTGTTTTAATATTTTTACTCACATCTTCATATTTTTTACTAACTTTTCTGATCTTCTACTCTGGTAAGTGATATTTTTGTCAATGCTGATCTCCAACAAATGGTGCCCAATATGGGGCAACAGATAAACCCCAAGACACACAGAAGTGCAGCCAGCTGTATAAGAAAGTACACACAGAAGTGTGGTACAGCTGTACGAGGGAGTAAGTACCCCACATAAAGAAAATTAACCACATGAAAAATTAGTGGTGAGAAATGAGTGCTCAAAAATAAATAATAGATATTTAAAAAAAGAAAGAGAAAGTCAGGGCAAAAATTGGGAGAAAAACTTGTAGATAATAACTGGAGTTATGGGACAGGGAAGAAGTAACCAAATGCTTGCACAGTAGCTTAGAGATACTTTAAAGGACAGGGAAGCCCAAGTACAGCAGCAACAAATACAGAAATTTTTAAAATTTATAAAGCAGCTGTGCCCTTGGTTTTCCAAGTGTAGGACCTTGGATGCTGCAACTTGGAAAGATATTGGGATAAAAAATCCAGCAACTTTATTACAAATATGGTCCAGAAAGCATCTCTACAGTTACACTTTATTTCTGGGAACTGACACAGGAGAGTTTGGATTTAAATCCTGGATGGCAGGAGGTACTTCCCCTGAACTGGTGAGAAGGGAAACAGAACCCTCTGCAGCATCGGAGGAGCTGCTAGGTACATTTACAGGACTGGTGATTATAATCAGTTCAAACCTGATGACTCAGGACTGTGAAGAGGAATTTTCACCTCCCTCAGTGACCAGCAATGCTGGGAGACAGGAACTTGATGATAAAATTCAGCAGGAGCTAAAGGCTTGAAAGAGTTGGTAACATCACTTTCACAAAAATTAGAAACTCTGCAGATCCCCTCTTATCAGAAGAATAATTCTCTTTCTACTGTAATTGCTGGTTTATATCCACCTACAGTGCAAAGAGCTCCAAGAGCAAGGCAGACAGTTAACATTAATCATGAGTCCCCCTTACAAGTTAGCATCGGAGAGGTTGCTCACAGGGGGGAAGATATGCAAGGATTCCAATTGTTTCCTGTAATGGAGCAAAGAGATGCTCAGAAAAATCTACTCAGGGTACATGCTCCCATATCATTCAAGTTACTAAAAGAATTAAAGCAGCCTGTGCTCAGTATAGTCCCATGGCTCCTTTTTACGCAGATGCTACTAGAAGACAGATGCTCTGCCCCCAGGGGTTTGGAAGTAGTCAGCCAAAGTTTGCCTGTCAGGAGGAGACTATCTATTGTGGATGAACAGTGTCAGGCCACAGCTGAGAGAAACAGGGCCCAACAAATTCCAATTTCTTATAAAATGCTTGTAGGTGAGGAACCTTATACAGGGACAGAACAGCAGTTAAACTTTGATACGGCAACACATGCACAAATTAATTCAGCTGCCAAAAAGGCCTGGAATAAACTTCCATTTTTTGAAGAACAGACTAAAGAATTGTCTAGTATAAGACAGGGACCAGATGAATTGTTTCAAGACTTTGTCTCCAGACTAACACAGGCATCAAACAGGTTGATCAGTGATGATACAAAGGCAAAACTTTTGATTGTTAAACAGCCAGCCTTTGAGAACTCGAATGCTATATGTAAAACTGCTTTATGGCCTTTTAGAAAGATAAGTAACAATACCAATTATATTCTGATTTGTTCCGATATTGGCCATGTGTATACTCAGGGCCTGGCTGTAGCTACTGCTTTACAGGGAAAGACAGTTAATGATGTTCTTTCCCAAAAAATAAATCAAGGAAAATGTGGGTTACAGGGCCTCCTGGAAGCTGCTTCAGTGGGGTTTTATGGGGCATCAGATCAGGCAATGTCCTGATTGGGGAGTAAGCCTAAGGGCAGGGAAGGAACCAAGACTGTGCAAGAGATGCAGGAGAGGGAAACATTGGACTAGTGAGTGCAGGTCAATGAGAGATGACCAAGAGAAGCCTCTTTGAGGGAATGGGCACAGGGGGCCAGCCTCAGGCCCTGAGACAAATTTTTGGGGCAATCCAGCAAACTGTTCTCCCACAAGAAAATTCATTCCAAACCTTTGCAGAGCAACCTCAGACAGTGCAGGGCTCAACCTCAGCTCTTCCATCTACACAGTTCCAACTCCAAAAAAGGGGATGCAAGTTCTCCCCACTGGGATTTATGGCCCTTTACCAGAGGACACTACAGGGCTATTGTTGGGGAGAAGTAGCACCACTATGCAAGGGATTCTTTTTGCCCCTGGAGTCATTGATGCTGATTTTAAAGAAAAAAAATCAAGGTTATGACTCACTTTCCTAATGGAGTTTCTGTGGAGGCTAGAGGATTGCAAAATTAATTTTACTTCCCACTGTGCAAAACAAAAATTAAATTAAGAGACATAAGAGAAGAAATTTGGATTTGGTTCATCTGATGCCTATTGGCTACAAGCCATAGGTCCATAGCAACAAAAACTCACCTTGTTTACAAATGAAAAAAGTTTTTCTGGTCTTGTGGATACTGGTGTGGATATTTCTGTTATAACTGCCAGTCAGTAGCCTTCTAAATGGCCCAAAACCAGAGACTATTACACAGCTACAAGAAATTGGTCCTAAGCAAAGTAGTAATAAACTTTATTGGAAGGAAGGAGAAGGTAATGAAGGAACTTTTTGACCGTACATTGTTTCTTACTTAGCAGTAAATTTATGAGGCCAAGATATTGTGGCCCAAATAGGGATATATTTATATCCTCCCAACACAGCTATTGCTAATCAAATATTTTGGCAAGGATTGTTGCCCAATCAAGGTCTAAGCAAAGAGAATAAGGGAAGGATTGATCCTAACATACCTAACAAAAGGCCTTCCAGAGCAGGATTAGGGTATTTTTAGGAGCGATCACTGAAAAGCCTGCACTCCATGCAGACCCATGGAAAAGTGACGAGCCTGTATGAGTAAATCAGTGGTCTCTAACAAAAAAAAATTACAAGCTGCCCAGCAGTTAGTGCAGAAATAGCTGGATAATGGTCACATTATGCCATCCAATTCCCCCTGGAATTCTCCTATTTTTGTAATTAAAATAAATCAAAAACTGGAGATTAATTCAAGACTTAAGAGGGGTTAATGGGAGCATGCAGCCAATGGGAGCATTACAACCTGGGCTGCCTTCTCCTACAGTTATACCAAAAGACACCCATAAAGTTATTTTAGATTTAAAAGATTGTTTTATACAATCCCTTTGGCACCACAAGATTGTCAAACATTTGCATTTAATATTCCACCAGTTAACTTCAAAGAACGAATAAAAAAATATCAATCGAACATCTTACCACAAGGTATGACAAACAGTGCTATCTTGTGCTTAAAAACTGTGGCTCAGTCTATACAAAATATTAGAGCTCAATTTCCACACGTATAAATTATCCATTATATGGATGATATCCTGCTTGCCATAAAAATGAAGGAGTTTTACTTGAAACACATGGACTACTACAGCAGAGCCTTCGCCATGCAGAGTTAATTATTGCTACAGAGAAAGTGCAAAGGTACCCACCTTAGCAGTATTTAGGCCATATGCTAATCCTAAAGAAATTAAGCCTCAAAAATTAGAAATTAGGAAGGATGGTTTAAGTACTCTGATTTTCAGAAGTTGTTGGAAAACATCCAATGACTGAGGCCTTCTTTAAAATATCTTACAGGAGATCTTGAGCCACTAAGTGAAATTCTTAAAGGGAGCAGTGATCCAAATTCCACTAGATAGCTTACAGAAACTGCCAGACAGGTACTCATGCAGGTAGAGCATGCTACACAGAAACAGCAAGTTCATTATATTAATTATGATCAGCCTTGGCAAGATGTATATTACCTACAAAGCTAACTCTCAAAGCAGTATTGTGGCAAAATGGTCTGCTTTTTTTGACTATACCTTCCCCTTTGAAGTTTGCTTAGCACAGAAGAGCAGGGTGGAATCTAGGAAATATTTTGGCAGAGAACCTGCCTTATACTAAGCAACAGATTGACTGTTTATTTCAAAATAGTGATTCTTGGGAAATTGTGTTTGCTCAATATGAAGGCCAAATTAATAATCTTTTCCCAGCTGATCCTTTGCTGCAATTTGCACAACTACATTCTTTTATTTCCCAAAAGTTCCAGCAAAAGATCCCTTAAAGGATGCCATGTTAATTTTTACAGATGGTTCTTCCAATGGAAGAGCTGCATATGTGGTTAATGGTGAAGGACGTGGAGTACAAACAAAACCAGCCTCAGCTCACATAGTTGAGCTGTGAGCTGTTGCTACAGTGCTTCAGCTTTTTAAGATAAGGCAAGACATTTAATCTATGTACTGATAGTCAATATATTTTTTAATACTCTTAAAGTCCTAGAAACCATACCATGTATTGGGAATAGCAATAAACAAGTTAAAATGCTATTCCAGCAAATTCAAAATGCCATACAACAAAGAAATTTGCCAAGCTTTTTAGGGCATATTAGAGCGCATTCATATCTTCCCAGTCCACTAGCTGAAGGTAATGCTTGAGCTGATAAGCTTACAAAACTAATCGCTCTATCTCAAGTTGAGCTTGCTCAGTGATCACATATTCTGCATCATCAAGTTTAAGAAAACATTTTAAATTAACAAGAAAAGCTGCTTGCCAAATTGTTAAGCAATGTGATATGTGCCCACAGTATTTACCTGTACCTCATCTGGGAGTAAATCTCCAAGGACTACTTCCTAATCATTATGGCAAATGAATGTTGCTCATATTGCAGAGTTTGGCAAATTAAGGTATGTACATGTGACAATCAATACACATTCAGGATTCTTGATGGCCACTTCACAAACTAGATAAGCCACTAAGTATGTAATAACGTATTGCTTAAAATGTTTCTCATATATGGGAACCCCCAAAATCACAAAGATGGATACTGGGTTTGGATATGTTAGTAAAACATTTTGGCAATTTTGTTCCCAATGAAATATTGAACATAAGACAGATATTTCTTATAATCCCCAAGGACAAGGAATTGTGAAGTGTGCCCATGGCTCCTTGAAAACACAACTTCAAAAAGTGAAAACAAGAAAAGTATATCCTCAAATGATGCATAATGCCTTGAGCCATGTACTTTTTGCTCTAAATTTCTTAAATATAGATGTCCATGAGCAATCTGCCATGGACAAATTTTGGTATAATGGTACCAAGGCAACTTTTGTTAAAACAAAATAAAGAGACCCTTGCACTAGATTATAAAGAGGCCCCAATTCTATGTTAATATGGGGTCGAGGGCATGTCTGTGTGACTTTCAGAATGTCTGGTTTGATGTGTCCAGCAGAAGGGTGCCAACCCCAATGACATCATAGCTGCTAAAAATCCCCACAGAAGAGCTGAAGTGAGAACCTGTATTCCTGACTTCCTCATACCACCATGGTGCAGGCTGAGGAAAGGGGTACCTGAATGAATGCTTGACTCACAACATCATACTGCAGTCTGAGAATGGAAAGAAGATTGTGGTGATGACTGGTGATGACTAGTTTATTTTTTGTTTTGGATTTTTCGAGACAGGGTTTCTCTGTAGCTTTTGGTTCCTGTCCTGGAACTAGCTCTTGTAGACCAGGCTGGCCTCGAACTCACAGAGATCTGCCTGCCTCTGCCTCCCGAGTGCTGGGATTAAAGGCGTGCGCCACCACCGCCCGGCAATGCCTAGTTTCTTGATGGACTTGCTGAAAAGCTTCCTGACCTAGGGAGTCCTGTTTACCCTGGAGCCAGCCCAGAAATGCAGACTGAAAAATTTGAATGATTTATACTTTTGGACACACAATTTGGATTGTCTGCATGGGATGTTCAATCTGCTGTTAAAATAAAAGACCTGAGAACTGAGGCCTCAATTTTCCACTCCGGGGAAAAAGGACTTGTTATGGAGTCAAAGTAGTGATCAAAACCCCTCTTCAGATATGTTGCAGAAGCACAGACTTTATTATAGCCTAAGGGTTTCTGCTGCTGCTCTGAGACTGGGACATTTACTTAAAAGTAACACTGTAATTGGACTTTCACCCATCATAAAAATCTTTTCTTGTCTTTTAATTAAAATAGGTTTAAGAAAATGATGATTTGGCATGTTGTGTATTTATTATTAATATCTACACTAGAATTATGGTATTGACCTGTTAATGTTTGTACCTGTTTTAGTTTATGATAAAATGCTAGTGATTAAAAAATGGTTAAAACTTGTCTTAAAAAGTTTGACATTTCCAATGAGTTCTTGGTTTTAACATGTTTGGTAAAACAAATTTAGATTTTGATACAGCTAAAAACTGTTTAAAAACCACCCTAGGCCAGTTCAAAAGGCTTTCCCCACCTGTGGTGATCCTCCACTCCTTTAATTAGGAGACACTGTAGCCATAGGAGCATGTATATCACAGAACATTATCTGCTTGCACATGATTATATTGTTATTGGTAAACTCTCTTGACAAAAGGTTGGCTCAAAGGTGCAGGGAGCCAAGAGATGCTTTCTTCCTTAACAATTTGCTTACAGAGGTCAGCAGTCAGAGATGAGTTTCATTCTTTCCCCACCCAGGCATGGACATATATGATTAAAATGCATGTACCAGGCAGAGCGGTGAGTGCCTGCCTGCCAGGCAGGACACAGGGTCCCTAGTAAGGGAGCCGGGCAACTCAAGCTTGTGCTCCTGGCTCTCCTGTGCTCTCCTGGACTCCACCCCGCATGCCACTTTCTTCCTTTTGTCCCCGGAGCACTGGGCCATAGGTGCTGAATTCCATCTGGACAGGTGAGTGTGTGCTATCCAGGGGCGGTCTGTCCCAGGGGAGAGCACACCCCCCCTCCCACAGCTCCTTCTGCAGGGCCTTCTTTCTTACTCACAACCCAGCCCCTCAGCACTCTCCCCCCAACCCGGCCCTGCTGTAAGTGAGGACAAGTGCTCAAGAACAGTTTTAAGCTCCTACATTGCCTTTGTCTCAATAGCCTGCCTGCAGCAAGCAAGGCAGGCCCTTTGTTTACGAGCTACCCAAGCAGCACGGAGACCCAATCCGGGCACCAGGAGAGACATCATTGGGGCATTAGGAGAGCCATCACTGGGGAGTGACATCACTGGGAAGGTACATCAGTGGGCAAGGAGACCTGATCCTGTAAAAGAAGACCCATAGGGGAGCATTCGGAGGAAGAGATTGGCAAGAGCCAATGCAAGAATTCACCCAGCAATCTGAAGAACAACATGAAACCACCAGAACCCAGCGACCTCACAACAGGAGGACAGGAACACCTTAACCAAGAAGAAGCAGAAAAATTTGACTTTATGAAAGTGATTGACGCCCTTAAACAGCATGTAAAAAATGCCCTTGTAGAAATGGATGAGAAGTATAACAGAAAGTTTGAAGAATTGAATAAATCAGTGAATGATACACTAGGAAACCAAGGAAAAACAATAAAACAGATAATGGAAACAGTTCAAGACTTGAAAACTGAAATGGAGGCAAAGAAGAAAACACAAACAGAGGGCCGGCTGGACATGGAAAATTTAGGTAAACGAATAGAGACTACAGAAACAAGCATAACCAGCAGAATACAAGAGATAGAAGAAAGAATCTCAGATGCTGAAGATAACATAGAGAAAATAAACGCACTGATCAAAGAAAACAGCAAGTCCAACAAGTTCTCATCACAAAACATTCAGGAAATATGGGACACAATAAAAAGACCAAACCTAAGAATAATTGGAGTAGAAGAAGGTGAAGAAGTGCAACTCAACGGTACAGAAAATATATTTAATAAAATTATAGAAGAAAACTTTCCCAACCTAAAGAAGAATGTACCTATGAAGGTTCAAGAAGCATACAGAACACCGAATAGGCTGGATCAAAAAAAAACATCCCCTCGCCATATAATAATCAAAACACAAAGCATTCAGAATAAAGAAAGAATATTAAGAGCCGCAAAGGAAAAAGGCCAAGTTACTTATAAAGGCAAACCTATCAGACTTACACCGGACTTCTCTATGGAAACCATGAAAGCCAGAAGGTCCTGGATGGATGTACTACAAAAGCTAAGAGACCATGGATGCAAGCCCAGACTACTACACCCAGCCAAGCTTTCGTTCACTATAAATGGAGAAAACAAAATTTTCCAGGATAAAAACAAATTTAAACAATACGTAGCCACAAATCCAGCTTTACAGAAAGTAATAGAAGGAAAATCACTAACCAAGGAGTCTAACAATGACCACAATAACTCAGACATCTAGAGACCCTTCACCAGCGCAACTCAAAGAAGGGAAACACACAAACTCTACTACTAAAAAAGTGACCAGAGTTAACAACCACTGGTCATTAATATCACTTAATGTCAATGGGCTCAACTCACCTATAAAAAGGCACAGGCTAAGAGATTGGATACGAAAACAGGATCCAACATTCTGCTGTTTAAAAGAAACACATATCAAACACAAAGACAGGCACCTACTCAGAGTAAAGGGCTGGGAAAAGGCTTATCAAGCAAATGGACCTAAGAAACAAGCAGGTGTGGCCATACTGTTTTCTAACAAAGTTGACTTCAAACTTAAATCAATCAGAAGAGATGGAGAGGGACATTTTATACTCATAACAGGAACATTTCAACAGGATGAAGTCTCAATCCTAAATATCTATGCCCCTAATTTAAAAGCACCCACGTACATAAAAGAAACATTACTAAAACTCAAAGCAGCCATCAAACCGCACACACTAATAGTAGGAGACTTCAACACTCCTCTCTCACCAATGGACAGGTCAATCAGACAGAAACCTAACAGAGAAATTAGAGAATTAAAGGAGGTAATGAATCAATTGGACTTAACAGACATCTATAGAATATTCCACCCAAATAGGAAAGAATATACCTTCTTCTCTGCAGCTCATGGAACCTTCTCGAAAATTGACCACATACTCGGTAACAGAGCAAACCTCCACAGTTACAAAAAAATATTAGTAACCACATGTGTCTTATCAGATCACCATGGATTAAAGTTAGAATTCAACAACAATGCTACCCTCAGAAAGCCTACAAACTCATGGAAACTAAACAGTCAACTTCTGAACCACGCCTAGATCAAGGAGGAAATAAAGAGAGAAATTAAAGTCTTCCTTGAATTCAATGAAAATAAAAAAACAACATACTCAAACTTATGGGACACTATGAAAGCAGTCCTGAGAGGAAAGTTCATAGCACTAAGTGCCCACTTAAAGAAAACAGAGAAAGCACACATTGGACACTTAACAGCTCACCTGATAGCTCTAGAAAAAAAAGAAGCCGACTCACCTAGGAGGAGTAGAAGACTGGAAATAATCAAACTGAGGGCTGAAATCAACAAAATAGAAACGCAGAAAACAATCCAAAGAATCAATGAAACAAAAAGCTGGTTCCTGGAGAAAATCAACAAGATTGATAAACCCCTATCCAAACTAATTAAACAGCAGAGAGAGAATATGCAAATTAATAAGATCAGAATTGAAAAGGGGGACATAACCACAGACACAGAGGAAATTCAGAGAATCATTAGATCTTACTACAAAAGCCTGTATGCCACAAAACTGGAAAATGTAAAAGAAATGGACACCTTTTTAGATAAATACCATATACCAAAGTTAAACCAGGACCAGGTGAACAGTCTAAATAGACCTGTTAGTTGCGAAGAATTAGAATCTGTTATCAAAAACCTCCCTACCAAAAAGAGCCCAAGACCAGATGGCTTCAATGCGGAATTCTACCAGAACTTCCAAGAAGACCTAATACCTATACTCCTTAATGTATTTCACAATATAGAAACAGAAGAGTCATTACCAAATTCCTTTTATGAAGCTACAGTCACTCTGATACCAAAACCACACAAAGACTCTACCAGGAAAGAGAATTACAGGCCAATCTGACTCATGAACATTGACGCAAAAATCCTCAACAAAATACTGGCAAACCGAATCCAAGAACACAGAAAAATTATCCATTATGATCAAGTAGGCTTTATCCCAGAGATGCAGGGCTGGTACAACATACGAAAATCTATCAATGTAATTCATCATATAAATAAACTGAAAGAAAAAAACCATATGATCATTTCATTAGATGCTGAAAAAGCATTTGACAAAATTCAACATCCCTTTATGATAAAAGTCTTGGGGAGATTAGGGATACAAGGGTCATACCTAAATACAATAAAAGCTATATACAGCAAGCCAACAGCTAACATCAAATTAAATGGAGAGAAACTCAAAGCCATCCCACTTAACTCAGGAACATGACAAGGCTGTCCACTCTCCCCATATCTCTTCAATATAGTGCTTGAAGTTCTAGCAATAGCAATAAGACAACATAAGGGGATGAAGGGGATTCGAATTGGAAAAGAAGAAGTTAAACTTTCGTTATTTGCAGATGATATGATAGTGTACATAAGCGACCCCCAAAACTCCACCAAAGAACTCCTACAGCTGATAAACACCTTTAGTAATGTGGCAGGATACAAGATCAACTCCAAAAAATCAGTCGCCCTCTTATACACAAAGGATATGGAAGCAGAGAGGGAAATCAGAGAAACTTCACCTTTCACGATAGCCACAAACAGCATAAAATATCTTGGGGTAACTCTAACCAAGGAAGTGAAAGACCTATATGACAAGAACTTTAAGGCATTGAAGAAAGAAATTGAAGAGAATACCAGAAAATGGAAGGACGTCCCTTGCTCTTGGATTGGGAGGATCAACATAGTAAAAATGGCAATTCTACCAAAGGCAATTTATAGATTCAATGCAATCCCCATCAAGATCCCAGAAAAATTCTTCACTGATCTTGAAAGAACAATAATCAACTTTATATGGAAAAACAACAAACCCAGGATAGCCAAAACAATCCTTTACAATAAAGGATCTTCTGAAGGCATTACCATCCCCGACTTCAAACTCTATTACAGAGCTACAGTAATGAAAACAGTGTGGTACTGGCATAAAAAGAGAGAAGTCGATTAATGGAATCGCATAGAAGACCCAAATTTTAACCCACAAACCTATGATCACCTCATTTTCGATAAAGGAGCTAAAAGTATACAATGGAGGAAAGAAAGCATCTTCAACAAATGGTGCTGGCACAACTGGATATCAACCTGTAGAAGAATGAAAATAGACCCATATCTATCACCTTGCACAAAACTCAAGTCCAAATGGATCAAAGACCTCAATATTAGTCCGAACACACTGAACCTGATAGAAGAGAAAGTGTGAAGCACCCTACAACAAATGGGCACAGGAGATCGCTTTCTATGTATAACCCCAGCAGCACAGACATTAAGGGCAGCATTGAATAAATGGGACCTACTAAAACTGAGAAGCTTCTGTAAAGCAAAGGACACTGTCACTAAGACGAAAAGGCAACCTACTGACTGGGAGAAGATCTTCACCAACCCTGCAACAGACAAAGGTCTGATCTCCAAAATTTATAGAGAACTCAAGAAACTAGACTTCAAAATGCTAATTAACCCAATTAAAAATGGGGCACTGAACTGAACAGAGAATTCTCAACAGAAGAAGTTCAAATGGCCAAAAGACACTTAAGGTCATGCTCAACCCCCTTAGCGATTAGGGAGATGCAAATCAAAACAACTTTGAGATATCATCTTACACCTGTCAGAATGGCTAAAATCAAAAACACCAATGATAGCCTTTGCTGGAGAGGCTGTGGAGGAAAGGGTACCCTCATCCATTGCTGGTGGGAATGCAATCTTGTGCAACCACTTTGGAAATCAGTGTTTCGGTTTCTCAGGAAATTCGGGATCAACCTACTCCTGGACCCAGCAATACCACTCTTGGGAATATACCCAAGAGATGCCCTATCACATGACAAAAGCATTTGTTCAACTATGTTCATAGCAGTATTATTTGTAATAGCCAGAACCTGGAAACAACCTAGATGCCCTTCAATGGAAGAATGGATGAAGAAAGTGTGGAATTTATACACATTAGAGTACTACGCTGCGGTAAAAAACAATGACTTCTCGAATTTTGCATGCAAATGGATGGAAATAGAAAACACTATCCTGAGTGAGGTAACCCAGACCCAAAAAGATGAACATGGGATGTACTCACTCATAATTGGTTTCTAGCCATAAATAATGGTCACAGAGTATATAATTGGTGAACCTAAAGAAGCTAAATAAGAAGGTGAACCCAAGGAAAAACATATAATTATCCTCTTGGATATGGGAAGTAGACAAAATTGCCGGGGAGAAAATTTGGGATCTTGGGGGTGGGGTGGGATGGGAGTATCGGGGGATGGGGAGAGAAAAGTGAGAAGGTTAGGATGAGGGAAACTTGGGGAAACAGGAGGATTGGGATAAAGGAAGGTTGGATAGAGGAGCACGGAATCACAATTCTTAGTTAAGGGAGCCACCTTAGGGTTGGCAAGAGACTTGAACCTAGAGTGGCTCCCAGGAGCCCAAGGCGATGTCCCCAGTTAGTTCCTTGGGCAGCTGAGGATAGGGAACCTGAAATGACCCTATCCTATAGCAATGCTGACGAATATCTTGCATATCACCTTAGAACCTTCATCTGGTGATGGATGGAGAGAGTCACAGAGACCCACACTGGAGCACCGGACTGAGCTCCCAAGTTCCCATTGATGAGCGGAAGGAGGGAGAACATGAGCAAGGAAGTCAGGACCACGAGGGGTGCACCCAACCACTGAGACAGTATGGCTGATCTATTGGGAGCTCACCAAGGCTAGATGGACTGATACGGAAGAAGCATGGGATAAAACCGGACTCTCTGATCATGGCGAACAATGGGGTTGATGAGAAGCCAAGGACAATGGCCCCGGGTTTTGATCCTACTTCAAGATCTGGCTTTGTGGGAGCCTAGCCAGTTTGGATGTTTACCTTCCTATACATGGATGGAGGGGGGAGGACCTTGGACTTTCCACAGGGCAGGGAACCCTGACTGCTCTTTGGACTGGAGAGGGAGGGGGAGGCGTGGGGGGAGGGGGGAGGAGTGGGGGGAGGGGGAGAAGGAGGAGGGAAATGGGAGGCGGGGAGGAGGGGGAAACTTTTTTTTTCTTTTTCTCAATAAAAAATTTAAAAAAATGCATGTACCCAAGACAGGTAGGTTTAAAAAATGGGGAAGTGTTCACCTAAGACAGACACAGTCATCTGTTCTGCTGCAGAAGCACAGACTTTATTAAAATTAATTTAAAAAAGGGAGGAATTTTGGAGCCCCAACAATGTGAGCCTATTCCCACCTTCTCTGAAGGTCAAGGAGCTTGAGGTTGCTCTATATTGTTGGCTACACACCCTGACTTAGGGTGTGGTTACTTGTTCCTTTTTGACATTAAGTTGGCCCACAGGTAGAGCCACTCATCCTCTCCAATGGTCAGAATATTCAAGCATACTTCTGCTTCTTCTTTTGAAATAGGAGTTTCGACCTTGGGAATGGCTGCCTTCAGGATACTTGGTCTAGGGCAGGTTCACCAACTAAACAACAGATTGCTAATGACTCAATATCTCAAAGTATTGAAGCAAAAACTGGTCTAGTTGTTCTTTGTATCATATTAAAGCTTCCTTTTGTCTTCCTTCCTCTGTTTTACTGGGGTATAAAAATGTATAAAAAATTAAACACAAAAGGATTTAAGTAGTCACTAAAACTCCCTCCTGATACTATTCTGTTTCTGTTTTGTTATTTTCCCTCATAACTTTGTATTCTTTACTAACTTTTGTGATCCCCATGATACCCTGATAAATGGTATTTTTATCAAAGCTGGTCTCCCACATACCCCAATATATGGCTCCCGAGTTTTTATTGATAAAGAATAATTAGATAAATGTTCCCTATTTGAGAGCCTAGGTCAGATCAGTTGGTTCTCTCTTTGGGCTGAAGTACCTGGCTTGGGCCCCAGTTGTTCCAGTTAAAGTGACTGTTACAGCTCCCACATACTACTTTCATCTTTCATCCATGGAAGTCACAGATGATCACCTCGGGTTGTCATCATGCAAGAGAGTATGCAGTGGGTGTCTCAACCTGGTATTGGATCTCACAGGCATTAGACAGCCAGAATTCTGGTATTCCTTGGAGGAGGGCCTAAACCTTATCATGGGGTACTGTAGAGAATAAGATTTTAACCCAGAGTTAACTTATCTGCATTTTTTTTTCATTAGACTAGCAGTAGCTGCCACAGATCTTAGACTGGTGGACTTTTGTGTGCATAGAAGGTCCAATCATTTAGAAGGGTATGTCACGGGGCATTTCCATGGCATCAAAGTTTGGGTTAAAACCCTTTTTTATAATGTCTTTTTGTATATGTGTAAATAAACAGATGAAAAAAATTTGAGAATCCACAAGTGCCATAGCTAAAGTCAAAGTCATTTTAAAGCCCCAAATGCCTTTCATTTCTCCTCAGTCCAGATTAGGGGCTCAGTGAACCCCTTTGTGTTGGTATATAGATGCCTTGCTCTTTCCACAACGCTGGTATCCTGAGGCAAAAATATCCAGCTGCACCTAGAAACTCTAGAACCTGTCTCTTAGTCTTTGGAGCTGGTATCTGAAAGATGGCAGCAATCATTTTGCCTCCCCTTAGCTGGTAGCCAAGATCAATCAGCAAGCTCTGATGTACAAAGTTGTATGTTTAGTCAACTTTCTGTAGCCTAAGGTCTGTAACTCATGCAATAGGAATTTTTTGTAACTTATTTTAATTTTAGAGGCTAGGAAGAGGAATATATATATTGTCCTAGGAATCCTTTAATGGAAGGGCAGGAGGTCAATGTTTAGTGTCACATCAAACAGAGTTGGAGAAATTTTAAATCCTTGGGGCAACCTGATCCAGGTATGTTGCCCACTGTAACCTCCCTGTGGGCTCTGTAATGATCTGTTCTATCTCTTTAAGAGACAAGCCATGCCTACTCCCTCCTCTGTCCACTGAGGCAGGCTGATCTTCAGTTCCAGCCTGAATTCTCTCTCTTTTCCATCTCCCTCTCCAAGATGCAGCTTCTGCCTCTTCCCCACTTCTCCCCTTACCCCCTTCTCTCTCCCTCTCTCTCCTCTCTCTCTCTCTTTCTCTCTGTTCTTCTCCCCTTCTCCCTTCCCTTCCATAACTCACTTAATAAATATCCAACCTCACTTTGCATGGCGTGCCTATCCATGTCTCTGTCTCCCTGCCCTGAACCAGCCACCGCTGGGACTGGCTGCTCTCAGGGCCCACTGCCTGCCGCCACATGGCCCACTGCCATCCCTTGGGGACCTGCAGTGTTTCTGCTGCCTGCTACCACTGGGGATCCTGCAGCATTTTTATTAATCCATTACAGGCTCTTCTATTTGAAAGCATAATTGGTTGACCCACCTTACCAATGGGAGGCTAAAGAATGTATCTTTCAGGTACAAGACAGTGTACACCTGTTTCTCTGGAAGAATCAGGCTCATGAGAATCAGAGGTCCCAGGTTTCTTCACAAGAAGGAGAGGTGTATTCAAGAATGACTGGCAGGACACCAGGATGCAGGTCTCTCCAATCCTGGAAATACGGACTGCAATTTTTCTTTTTATTTCCAAGGTTATTGGGTATTGTTTAATTTGGATGGAGGTAGCTGATGTGGTTAGATTAACAATTACAGGAACTTGGTATTGGGCCAGTCCTGAGCGGTTGGTTTCTGCCCATACCCCTAGGATCTTTGTTGTTAATCTGGGAGATAATCAAACTGAGTCTTCTGAATGGAGGCAGGACTTTCATCTAGCAAATTTTCTTCTGACAGAAGGCAAGATGCCAATATTTTGCTGTGTATCTTTAAATCTGTGTCTCATCACAGAGAAGGTGATAGTGGCTTTCAGCTTATGCTAACGGTCTCATTCCAATTAGTTCTCTGTTAAACACTCTTGAGTCACCTCCAGCAAGTGGAATCCATTTATATCTGTACATTTTTCTAACTTTTATAACCTTTTTTTAATATCTGGGGTTGACTAGATGACAAAGAAATTTTTTTTTAGCAGCTGTCTTTTAAAAAGTACCTAGAAAAAGTTGTCTAAAGTTTCCTTGACTAGTGTTTGACGGAAGGGAAAATCCACTCTGTCCAAGTTGCATTGTCTGGCAGTGATTCCCCAAGGGGTAGTTTTTCTACTTTTTTCAGAAAATGGTGGGTTTTGAGCTTCCAGTTATACTCATTACTAGTTGGGAAGGAGATATCAATCATTAAAAGGAAGGAGTGGAATGACCTCTTTTCCCTTTCCCTGGAGCTGCCTAGAGCAGTAGGGGAGCTGGAGGAAAGTGCAGCTTGAGGAACTAGTTCCCCCTCCCCATATGCATTCCACTTGGATGGCAGGGACCCTGGGTGAGAGACGTAGCCCCTCCCAGTCTCCATGCAGGGATCCACCCAGACTAGACCGTGAGCGGGGCTTAATTGACAAAACAAGAGAGAGTCAAAATCAAAACAAGCAAGCACTTCAGGAGTGGGAGAGGCAAAGTTTTATGTTTGCTTGTGTTTGTTTCTATGGCTGACCTGGCAGAACCAAAAGGATTTGAGTCCCCAAAAAGCATAGTTCTTAAGCCAGTGTGTGTCTCAGACCAGAGAAATACAACACAGGATAACAGAACTAACAGAAACACACACACATATGTATACACACACACACCCAGGGGGTGAGAAAAGACAAACAGGGTTGGCCACCACACATTCATGCGCCTGACAAACAGAGGAATCCAGTGATGTCTCACAGAGCCCAGACACTGGCTCAGCAGCCCGATCTGATCTCGCCTATGAGTCTAAACAGAAGGCGCCTTAACCAGACTCACCTCCAGAGGCTACAGACCAGGCTACTTTCTACTACAAGCCGCAACAATGTACAGTAGTTGCTCAACCGTCTTTTCAGAAGTGGCTTATCAGAACCAAGGATCTGGTAAAGGCTAAACCAGGAAACCAAGGCTTTTTTTGGTGTTATTGCTTTGTGGATAAAGTGGCTGTCCTTTGCAGTAGATTTTTCGCTGTAGCTGACTCCCTTTCTGTTACATATTTGGAAATTAATTTCCTAGTTCAGAACAATTTCCCACTGCCAGGCCCTGTTTCTCTCTCCTAGGTAAGTGCAGAGATCTGCATTCCTGCAATTATCGTTATCAGCAGGCATTGGTCAGTGCTTGGGGTCCAGGCGGAGAGCATCACCTGCCCAAGGTTATCAGCAGGCATTGGTCAGTGCTTGGGGTCCAGGCAGAGAGCATCACCTGCCCAAGCTGCTGCTCTGGTCTCACCTCACTCAGAAATTTCATAGCCCTACACCCATTTTCATCTGCATTTCCTGACGACGTTAGTTCAGGAAGTTTACAGTGCATGTGCTTCACAACAACCACCATCAGAACAGCTGATAACAGCATTCCCCAGAACTGACCAGAAGAGGCCTGGGTTTCTTCTTCACTTAAAGCAGTAAATCTAACTCTAGACCCAGGCCTTAGAAACTGCAGCATCTGGTGGTGTGTATGTGCTGTCTGATCAAGAGCCATCGACTTCCCCCTGACTGTTTACATGGGTTACCTAGTTACCTGATTCTATGCATACTGGGAGAAAAGAAGCAATGTGCTGATTTAAACAATCTCTGTCCTATTCATAAGTTTACTGTAAACAAACCTTTTAGCTCTTTCTACCACCTAAAAATATAGTGTAGTGCACCAACCTTCCCCTCAAGAATCCTGATGGTTTAATTCCTTTCTTTACCAACTCTCTCCATTAAGGAGTTCCTCGGCAGTGTGCTAGCCACTCCCGTGGATCTGTGTGTGAAAACTCTTATCTGATTTCCTATGGGGCAAAATAATTCCTGCCCTGAAACCTGCAAGGGGTGGGGAATTGCTGGTTTTAAGGGTATATGTGACTGGGAACACTTGTAACGGGTAGGACAAGGAAAAACAATGCAGAACAAGGAACAAGGGGGAACGAGAAGGAACAATGAGAAACAACGGATTGAAGAGAAAAGAATAAAGAATTATGGAGAAATGGACCCTGTTGTGGGTAGATTTCTTTAGCCTCAGATATTTAGCCCCTCCCCCTTTAGCTTATCCTGGGACCTTTAATTGAACTGTGAATGGAAGACTTAAAGACTAGAACTTTTAAGATTCCTGTTAACTTTCCATTTTTTTTTCTTTTCGGGATAGAGGTTTCAGACTTCTCTGAAGCATTAGGCAGTGACTGATCAAAGAAGGTCCTGGGGACCTAGAGCATCTCAGGTTGCACCCCCTCAGGAGTCATGACCACTTCATTTTTCACCCCAAGGAACCCTAAGACCCCAGTGTGTCAAGGTCTAGTTTCTGGGGATCTTGGTGGGACCTCCAGAAATGCTGTGGAGTATCCACCAGAGAAAACTATTCAGACTTGGATTTAAGTCAATAGAAAGTCTTTATTGGCTGGTCAGCAGCTATACTGGGAGTTCAGGATCCCAGTGAAGCCCTAAACCTTTGTCAGGATGAACTTTTTAAACACAAAAACCATGTCCTAGGTTGACATACTTCAATTAACAAGAGCGAGTAGTTAGAAGTGGAACTGCAGAGGCCAAAAAACACGGTTAGTGCCTCTGTGACTTTCCCAGAACTATGGACTTTGTTTTACTTTGGCAGTTGGTGCTGTCTACATGTTGACCGGCCTGAAGGGCACTCCCATCATGGAGTTATGCTAAGGGCTAGAGTTCTGTTACATGCAGCTTGATCTCTATTTCCTTTCCCCCACCTGCAAATGGGGATAAACCTCCTCTTAGCTAATTAGTTTTTCTTGAGTTTTAAACAATTACACACACAGTATTTGAGGCATGGCAAACACCCACAGCTCTGGGGAAGAGGGTTCAGTGCTGCCTGGATGGTCACATGACATTTCCAGCTGCATGCCTGCTGTCCACCTGTCCTCTGAGCCAACTCTCAGAGAAGCTGAGTAGAGAAAAATGTTGTTGTGCAAATCAGAGAGGGAGAAGGGTGACGACAATTTGCATCTTCGTTTCAGCTGAGAGGAATGACTAGGTTTGTATCAAAATGTGTTGAAAACAAAATAAGTATAACGATGATGTGGGGTATAACAAAAAAAGGGGGTCTCAAACTCAAAAATAATACATTAAGGCAAAGAACCAAGAAAGATTGCCCAGAAAACAGAAGAATCTGGGGAAAATATATCAGATTTTATGATTCCAGCTTCTGATCTTCCAAAATGAAGGAAAGAAGCCATCATTGTGCCATCTTCCCAAGTAGCTAAACAGATCATCCCTAAGAGAAGCACAGAAAACATCCAACTAGGTTTGTCACAATCAGGAAGAAAAGACAAAAGGATCTAGTACAGATGAGTCAGTAAGTCAGTCAAGTCTCAGGGCCTGAGTCTGATCTTAGGAACACACATGGTGGAAGGAAAGAACTGACCTCCACACATTGCTGTGATATGCACACAGCAATTGGCACATCCTACTCCGTCCCCACTACAGATCAACAAACACATTAAGTAAATGTAAAAGGGTTATTTTTAATGCTCTAGTATAGTAAAGAAAAAACAATGAATTCAGAGGAAAAACAGAAGAAAAAGCAGGAACTATTTGACATAAAATGAAATACAAAAAGCATTGTAGATGTGAATTGACTCAGCTAAGAGAAGAGATGAGGTGCTCTATCTGTGTCGCTATTAGACTAAATTCAGAAGGAGGAGTTTGTCTAACATATCTGATGACGACAAGTAAGCCATGTGAATATATAGTCTTGTTCGTTTGCTTGTGAAGTGTACACTGGTAAAGACTGTGCAATTCCACTTCCATCTCTGAAGACAATCAGGTGAGCTCACTACCCAGGACTCAGCTTTGAAGAAGTCTTATGTTGTATTCCACAGTTATAACCAAGTGTACTGTATCACTGCTTATAAAATTGGGAGGGGTGTGATGGCTAGTTTAATACCAGTTGACACAAGTTAGGGTCATCTGAGAAGAGAGAATTTTGAGAAATGCCTCCATAAGACTGGCCTGTTGGAGTGTTTTCTTGATGCTATGGAAGGGTCCAGACCACTGTGAGTGGTGCAACCCCTGGGCAGCAGGTGGTCCTGGGCTGTGGTTGTAGGAGAAGGCTAAGCAGATCATAGAGAGCAAGCCAGTAAACCATCCTCCTCCTCAGCTTCTGCATCAGCTCTCACTTCCAGGCCCCTGTCTTGGATTTCTGCCCTGACTTCCCTTGATGATGGACTGCATGCAGGCTGTAGCAATGAAAGAAAACCCTTTCCTCCCTGAATTTACTCTGCTTGCGCTGTTTGATCACAGCCATATAAATCCTTTTTAAGACAGGGCAGTAGCCTGGATGCTCACTAGTAGGGATTGGGTAAGTGAAGGAACAGATAGTGGTTTCAAATTAAACCCATTTCAGATTGGCTAGTAGTCACTGACCTTGACACCTCTAATATGTGATTTCAGCCACCCCTCCCCCCACACTTACACCTCATTTTCTTTCTCCTTCCTGAGGATGAACTCAAAGCTTGGAAAGAGCTATCCTGAAAATATAGTGAATATTGAGTCTGTATGGAGATTCTTGGGTTTTAGTGGTGATTAAATGAAATTCCTATGGGCTTTTTTTTTAAATCAACATTTTCAATTGAACACAATACTTGGAGGTGCCCCAAAGGAATGACTCTCCAAGACAAGCCACGGAGGTGAAAACAGCACACTTCTTCTGATAACTCCACCACATTCTGCAAAGAGAAGGAAAAAAAATCCTTAGCAGAGCCTACCTTAGATCTCCAAGCCAGCTGAGCTCACACAAGGGTCCAGATGTCTCTGGCAGGGTCCAGATGCCACCATTCCTACTGGCTGAGGTCCACAGTCTCATCCAAACCAATCTATGCAACAGCACAGCTCAGTCAATTACTCATCACCCACAAATGGGAACGTCAGCACAATGCGATGCTTTCAGTGATGTTCCCACAGCGACAGGTCACCAGGCATCTCAAAAGCAAAACAAAACTCAAACAAGACAAAGCAAATAAAGTTTAGTTTTAAATAATAATAAAAAAAGATTGTCGTCCTTGGCATGTACAGTCACTGTTCTGTCTCCTAAAAATAGGCCCAAGATGGAAGCTCCACGATGTTATAACAAAGGGCAGCATGAGCGCCATCGAGTGTCCCAGGCTGCGCTGGGGCCAAGCACCTTCACACAAGTTTTACTGCTCAGAAACTCAGACGCTGGCAAAGCAGCAAAGACACAGGCTCAGTTGTGGGGTCACAAAGGGAATGTGGTAGGAACATATTCAAGCCACACTGTTGGTGAAGACAAATTAGGGACTAGGAAATACAGTTTGGTATGGCTGCCTTGCTACGTTTAGTTGAAAAACTTTTTTTTCTTTTTCTCGAGACTGGGTTTCTCTGTAGCTTTGGAGCCTGCCCAAGAACTATCTCTTGTAGACCAGACAGGCCTTGAACTCATGGAGATCCGTCTGCCTCTGCCTCTCGAGTTCTGGGATTAAAGGTGTGCGCCACCACCGCCCAGCATGAGTTGAAAAGCATAAACTGCTTGTGAGAAGTTTTATAGCGATGTGATTGTGTGATTATTTTTTAGGTGTATAAGTGACAGATATGGCTACATAAAAAGTCACCATCACTCAGAGGTACAACCCAAAGCGTGGGTGAAATGATGCCATCTTTGTGTTTGCCTACAAATAACCTAGCAGTGGGAGTTGTGGATGGGGCAGGAAGGGACAGACACTGGACTTTAAGGCATAATTTGTTCACCTTTATGTTGAAGATTTAACTCCCTCTTCTGAGAATCTGCATGTATCCACTGCATAAATGAATATCTGACCATGTAGTGATGAGCTGTGGGCTGTGTTCCTACCGCCCAGCTCCTGGCTGCCTGGCTAGCTTATGCCCCAAAATAACAACACACAAATTGTATTCTTTTAAACACTGCTTGGCCCATTATATCTATCCTCTTCTTGGCTAACTCTCACAACTTGACTAACCCGTATCTAATAATCTGTGTAGCACTACGAGGTGGTGTCTTACCAGAAAGGATTCTAGTGTACGTCCATCTTGGGCTGGAGCTTCATCGCATCTGCCCTGGAGAGGAGCAGCATGGTGTCTGGCTCACTTCCCTTCTTCCCAGCATTCTGTTCTGTCTACTCCACCTACCTAATTTTCTGACCTATCAGGCCAAGCGGTTTTCTTTATTGATTAACCAACGAAACAACAGATTGACAAATGACCTTCCCACATCATGACCATTTCTTTCTGGACCTGAATTTTTTAAGGAATTATAAAATGTGATAGAGATGAGGCTTACTTGATGGCCTGCTGGCTTAGCATACATAGGCATTGAACAGGTGTGGTTGAGCAAACTTGTTTGCTCTTTGGATGAGGGAAGTAGTGACAGGAGGATGAGAATTTCATTCTCATCTTCATAGACAGTTTAAAGCCATGACTAAATGAAACCTTGCCATCCAGAGGAAGGAGAGATGGGAGGAGGGAGAGCAAGAAGAAGGAAGAGGGGAGGCATAGAGGCACTCTTGTAATTCTAGCACTTGGCAGGTGAAGGCAGGAGGATTAGAAGGTTAAGGTCATCCTACCTAGCCAGTTTGGGGCTAGCCTAGGCTATGTGAAACCTTGTCTCAAAAATCAGAAAAGTCAACAAAGGACACACAAATGAGCATATTTTAATTTATTTTTAAGTTTTTTCATCTTAATTTGTTTTTTAATTTCATCTTACATTCAATCCACATTTCTTCCTCCCACCCATCCTCCTGCCCTACACCCCTCCCATACCCCCATCCATCCCTCCCAATGGGTAAGGACTCCTCCCATGGGAAGTCAACAAAGTCAGACAGACCAAACTGGGGCAGGACAAGCCCCTCCCCCCTGCACCAAGGCTGAGCATGGCTTCCACCACAGAGAATGGGCTCCAATAAGTTCGCTCATGCTCCAGGGATAGATCCTGGTCCCACTGCCAGGTGTCTCACAGATAGTCCAAGCTTCCCCACTGTCTCCCACATGTGGAGGGCCTAGTTCAGTCCCATGGAGGCTCCACAGCTGTCGGTCTAGAGTTCACGACTTTCCACAGGCTGGGTTCAGCTTTCTCTGTAGATTTCTCCACCATGGTCTTGATTTCCCTTGCTCAAAAAATCCCTCCTCCCCGCCTTCCACTGGATTCCCAGAACTCAGCCTGGTGCTTGGTTGTGGATCTCTGGATCTGGTTCCATCAGTTACTGGATGAAGGCTCTATGATGACAGTCTGGATGGAAGTCAGTTTGGGCTCCCTCTCCACTATTGCTAGGAGTTTTAGCTGGAGTCATCCTTGTGGATTCTTGGGAATTTCCCGAGCACCGGGTTTCTCCCTAACCCCACAGTGGCTCTCTCTATCAAGATCTCTTTCATTGCTCTCCCACTCTGCCCCTCTCTCCTAAAGAACAATTTATTATAATTTGATATGTGTGGCTATTTCATCTACATGTACATTTATACACACATGCCTGGTGCCTCAGGAGGCCAGAGAGGACATCAGATACCCTGGAACTGTAGTTACAGATAGTTACGAGCTATTTATAGGTGTTGGGAATCGAACCCAGGTCTTCTGGAAGAGCAGCAGCAAGAGCTCTTAGCCACTGAGCCACCTCCCCAGCCCTGAGCATATTATTGAAGCTTTAGTTAGGTTGATATTAAATGCTCCTATCAGCAGGTCCACGATGCCTTTGTGGTTTGTTTTTTAGAAGCAGGATTTTTTTAATGTTGATGTATTTTAGATACCAGTTTTTAAGATTGAAATTTCTTATATTAGCATATTAGGTATATTATAAATTATAAAGAATAATAATTTATTGGTTTGAACTCAATATAGAAAATGCAAATAAGTGATATTTATCACAAACAGTTTTCTTTGAAGTACTTAATAGTTCGCAAGAAGACAACACCTATGGTGAACGGAATTCATTACCCCAAATTCACATTTCAAAGTACAAACCACCTCCATGACATTGGAAAGTAGGAGAAGCGGGCTGTCACCAGATATGTGCCTTGAGGAGGCCCTGACATTGAACTGCACAGTCTTGGCACCTGGAAGAACAAGGCCAAGATCCACAGGCATAGCCTGAGCTTGCAGACTGACAGACAGACAACTTGCAGACTTCTCTCCATCTCTCTCCCACTTCCTTTTTCCTCTTCCTCTCTGTCCCTCTTCCTCTCTGTCCCTCTTCCTCTCTTCCACCTCTCTCACAAACCACACACCATCTGCCATAGAAACTTAAAAATTTTAAAGTAAAAACCAAAGAGGAAGTAGGGTATTGGTATTCTTAGTACTGGGGAGACTGGGGCAAGAGGTCAAGTACAAGTACAAGAGGTCAAGTACAAGGCTGGCTTGTACTATACAATAATTATAAGGCTAGCCTGGATTGCATACCAAGGCCTTGTTTTAAAAAAAAAGAAAAGTAAGGAAAGAAAAGAAAAAACAACATTAAAAATATGACAAATGATTCTACTTCCAAGTAGACCAAACCATAGAAAGTCAACACAGGTATTCATGAATCTCCACAGCTTACCATTCTTTAATCTGATGATCAAGGGCCTAATTTAACAATAGTACAGCCATGACGCCAGGACAGACTATCAATACTGGGACCAGGCCTCACCCTTACAATAACCAGGAAAAGCCGATCAGAATTGAGGCAAACAAGTACCAGCTGCTCCAGAACATTAAGAACATCTTACCTAACTTGTATATAGGTTGCCAATTTCCTTATAGCAACACCAGTACCAATCCCTGTTACAGACATCTGTTACCTTACTCCTGCCTGACAGGGAGCTCAACAGCCCTCTGAATCTGGAATTCCCCTGCCCTCACCCCCACCCCCTGCCTTTACTCCTTCAAAGCCCTGCCATAGTTGGACTCAGTGCTCTCCCTGATCCCATGTCAGAGTGGACAGAGAGCCCAAGCTCGAGCTTGCAATAAAGGCTGCTTGCTTTTGCATATGAACTCAGACTGTTACGCTTAAGTCTCTGGTCCCCAAATGAATTCACAGAGCTGGGTTTCAGAGGCAAATGACATGAGGGTTTTTAATACACAACTCGTGTTTGAACCAGCACCTTCCCAGCTCCCCAGCATGGTGGGTACAGAGAGTGTGGCAGTGTCCCTGGGAGGAAAGAAGACAGAACTTTTAAAGAGGAAATGGCGTAATCAGAGGAGTTCATGTCGTCTTGGGATTGGGTAAGGAGAGCATAGGGTAAGGTAGTTTCTAAAACCATTGGTCAGTTTTTAGACACAAAAATCTAACAAAGAGCTATTAATAACTGACAAGGTATCTTCAAGGCCAGCATGCCTCCCGGGAACATCTGGACCTCGTTATATTTTATGGTCCTGCTCTTTAGCTCCTTGTTTGGCTATTTTCAGGGTGTCCATTCAAATTCTGCTAAGGCAGTGAAAGACCAGGATAAATCCAGACCCCTCTAGCAGGAAGAGAAGAGCCAAAAATCTAGGATTAGCCGGTTCTGTGACTCTGTTTCAGGAACTAGCTGAAGATAAAGTTAGATTGTAATCTTGAGAATAATCTTGAGAAACAGGGGAAACCCCCTTGTGATCATCACTGGTATTTTCGTAATTTTTCTGTGACACCCTCCCTACCCCTTTTGGATTACTGGGTTGTGGTTTCTTCCCTTAAAAACCCCTTCTCCCAGTTACTCAGGGTCGAACTCCTCCCCTGCGTGGGTTATGAGTCTCAGCCCCAGTGCATTAGCTCCTGTCAATAAACCTCGTGTGATTGCAGCAAGGACTGTCTCTCGTGAGTTACCGGGGAGGGGGGGGTCGTGTTATCCCGAGACTTGAGTGAGAGTCTCCCCACACCGGGGATCTTTCAGCAGCACGTTTCTGGGGCTGAGATTGGCCCCTGCTCGTTATATGGCTTAAGAGGAAGCCCCTTCTTTAAAACAGAGTTTGCAAATAAAGGTCCTCACAAGACCAGAGGGCGCTGGGGGCTCATGGCACAGGCACAACAACATAACCAAATGACAACCAGCTAACAATATCAAGAATTTCTACAAAACATGCAAATACACTGTCTTGTGGACAGTTAGTAAGAGAACCATGAATCTCTCAGCTTATGGGTCACTTAAGGATTGGTGCCTTCAGTTATGAAAACATTATAATGACAGTAACTTAGGTTATAAAGACTTTGAAGGAGCAGATCAACAGATTAAAAAAAAACAAGCAAACAAAACAAAAACCATGTTCCCCACAGGAATGCCCATAAGAATGTAGGTACATGATATAATAAATAGTGGGGTATCCATTAGAGGAAACTGAGGAGAAGCCTGGCCCAAGGCTCTACACAAAAATAAGTCCAGAAAGACCATATATGCAAGGAAAAGTAG
Source organism: Neodon shergylaensis (assembly GCA_025134845.1). NCBI lineage: Eukaryota > Metazoa > Chordata > Mammalia > Rodentia > Cricetidae > Neodon > Neodon shergylaensis. The sequence continues at coordinate 551,854 of JABTXL010004688.1, read as the reverse complement.
AACTAAAGAGAAATCAGGGACTGGACAGATGACTAAGGGGTAGGAGTACTGGTTGCTCTACCAGAGAACCCGAGTTCAGTTCCCAGAATCCACATGGCAACTCACAACTGTCTGTAACTCAAATTCCAGGGGCTCCATTGCCCTCTTCTTCTGCCTCCATAGGCACTGCACATGTGTAGTACACATACATAAATGCAGGCAAACCAACCACAGACACACACACACACACAATTACAGACAAGTTGTTTGAACTGGGTATGATGGTGCACACCTTTAATTCCAGCACTTAGGAGGCAAAGACAAGTTCCAGGCCAACCTAGTCTACATAGTGACTTCTAGACAAGCCAAAGCTACATAATGAGGCTCAAAAACAAAAAACATCTAGGTGTGGTAGCACAGACCTCTAATCCCAGCACTCAGGAGGCAGAGGCACGCAGATCTCTGTGAGTTCAAGGCTAGCCTGGTCTACAGAGTGAGTTCCAAGGACAATCAGTACTTTTACACAGAGAAACCCTATCAAAAAAAAAGCAAATTCCTGAAAAACAGAAGCAAAACAAAAACAAATATTACTGAGAACTTCATTGATATGAACAAGTGCCAGGTTAGAAAACATTTTAAATGAAATTTGGGGAGTGTTATGCTGTGCAAGCCTTAACGAAAATCAAGTTAGTGCTGCCATCATATAGCAGAACATTATACTGCAACCTACAGGAGAGCAAGCGGAGCTCTGTGAGAATTTTCCTGATGACCACAGGCTTGTGTAACTGAGTTCAGCTCTCTCTGGCTTTGAGAAGAGTTGGTATTAGATTTTCATTAAAAAAAAATTGATATACATCATGCACAAAACTCAAGTCCAAATGGATTAAAGACCTCAATATCAATCTGAACATACTGAACCTGATAGAAGAGAAAGTGGGAAGTACTCTACAACACATGGGCACAGGAGACCACTTCCTACATATAACTCCAGCAGCACAGACATTAAGGGCAACATTGAATAAATGGGACCTCCTGAAACTGAGAAACTTCTGTAAAGCAAAGGACATTGTCACTAAGACAAAAAGGCAACCCACTGACTGGGAGAAGATCTTCACCAACCCCACAACAAACTAGACTTTAAAATGCTAATTAACCCAATTAAAAAAATGGGGCACTGAACTGAACAGAGAATTCTCAACGGAAGAAATTCAAATGGCCAAAAGACACTTAAGGTCATGTTCAACCTCCTTAGCAATCAGGGAAATGCAAATCAAAACAACTTTGAGATACCATTTTACACCTGTCAGAATGGCTAAAATCAAAAACACCAATGATAGCCTTTGCTGGAGAGGATGTGGATTAAGGGGTACACTCATCCATTGCTGGTGGGAATGCAAATTTGTGCAACCACTTTGGAAATCAGTGTGGCAGTTTCTCACGAAATTTGGGATCAACCTACCTCAGGATCCAGCAATACCACTCTTGGGAATATACCCAAGAGATGCCCTATCATACTACAAAAGCATTTGTTCAACTATGTTCATAGCAGCATTATTTGTAATAGCCAGAACCTGGAAATAGCCTAGATGCCCTTCAATGGAAGAATGGATAAAGAAAGTATGGAATATATACATATTAGAGTACTACTCAGCAGTAAAAAACAATGACATCTTGAATTTTGCATGCAAATGGATAAAAATAGAAAACACTATCCTGAGTGAGGTAACCCAGACCCAAAAAGATGAACATGAGATGTACTCACTCATAATTGGTTTCTAGCCATAAATAAAGGACATTGAGCCTATAATTCGTGATCCTAGAGAAGCTAAATAAGGTGAACCCAAAGAAAAACATATAGTATCCTCCTGGATATTGGAAGTAGACAAGATTGCCGGGCAAAAATTGGGAACTTGGGGGTGGGGTGGGATGGGGGTAAGGGGAGATGGGGAGAGAAAAGTGAGAAGGAGAGGATGAGGGAAACTTGGGGAAACAGGATGATTAGGGTAAAGGAAGGTTGGATAGGGGAGCACGGAAGCACAACTCTTAGTTAAGGGAGCCACCTTAGGGTTGGCAAGAGACTGGAAACTAGAGTGGCTCCCAGGAGCCCAAGGCGAGGTCCCCAGTTAGTTCCTTGGGCAGCTGAGGATAGGGAACCTGAAATGACCCTATCCTACAGCAATGCTGATGAATATCTTGCATATCACCATAGAACCTTCATCTGGTGATGGATGGAGATAGTCACAGAGACCCACACTGGAGCACCGGACTGAGCTCCCAAGTTCCCAATGAGGAGCGGAAGGAGGGAGAACATGAGCAAGGAAGTCAGGACCATGAGGGGTGCACCCAACCACTGAGACAGTGTGGCTGATCTATTGGGAACTCACCAAGGCCAGCTGGACTGTGACTGAAAAAGCATGGGATAAAACCAGACTCTCTGAACATGGCAAACAATGAGGGCTGATGAGAAGCCAAGGACAATGGCCCTGGGTTTTGATCCTACTTCAAGTTCGGGCTTTGTGGGAGCCTACCCAGTTTGGATGTTCACCTTCCTAGACATGGACGGAGCGGGGAGGACCTTGGACTTTCCACAGGGCAGGGAACCCTGACTGCTCTTTGGACTGGAGAGGGAGGGGGAGAGGAGTTGGGGGAGGGGGAGAACGGTAGGAGGAGGGGGAGGGAAATGGGAGGCTGGGAGGAGGAAGGAACTTTTTTTTCTTTTTCTCAATAAAAAATTAAAAAAAAAAAAGAAGCAACTACACAACACCAGCCCCCAAACAGGATCTGACCTGTCCCAGGACAGGGTGAGCTAGAGCGTTGGAATGAAGTAACAATGCAGAAATAGTGCTAGTCCTGAGGAGCCTCTGACACTTCCCTTTCTCCTCCCATCCTCTGTGCAGCCACATTTTGGAAGAATAGAAAAATTGCCCCTGGAGCTAGAGTGATGTCTCAGTGGTTAAGAGCACTGGGTAGTGCTCCAGTAGAATCTGGGTTTGGTTTCCAATACCCATATCAGGCAGCTGATAAGCATCTGTAACTCCAGCTCCAAAGTGTCTGATATCTCTTTCTGTATTCCACAGGGAACTGCACACATGTGCAATATACAGTGACATATATGCATACACATAAAATAAATATTTTTGAAATAGTCACTGCACTGTATAAACTGTGCCCTAAAAAGTTATATAAGTACTTGCCTTGTGGGGGACATGTATCATCTTCAGATGACACCAGGTGTCAGTTTGCTCAGGCTATGGTGACAAAATACTTCACATGGAGCAATTTATTCAACACATCGATTTTCTTACACTTGGTGTTTAAATAAATCTTATCTAGGATGAGCAAAACAAGACCTAAGTTATGCATGTCATTTGGGGGTACAACTTAGCCTTCAGACTAGGCAAATCATAAGAGGCAAACAGTCCCAGTACAAAGTGGATAGATGTGTCTAATAAAGGCCTTCTTAGTAACAATATCCACAGACCACATAAGACAATAAGAGCCAAAAGACTAAGCTAAACTTCGTAGATTTTATTTTATTTTTATTTATATACCCATATATACACTGGTTCCAATGGAGGTACCCAGAAGAAGGTGTTGGATCCCCTGAGCTGGAAGGATGGTAATGAACTGCCTTATATGGATGTTGGGAAGCAAACTCTGGTTCTCTTGAAGAGTTTGCTTTCTATTGGTGTGATAAAACACTGACCAAAACCAACTTGCGGAGGAAAGGGTTTGTTTGGCTTAGATATTACAATCCATTACAAAGTGAAGCCTACACAGGAACCTGAAAGTAGAAACTAAAGCAAGACCGCAGAGAAATGTGTTTACTAACTTAATTTGTTCTCTTATACAACTTTCCAAGAAGTGGTATAAGCCACAATGGGCTGGACCTTCCCATATCAATCATTACTCAAGAAAACACCCCAAAAGACTCAACTACACAGAGCAATCTGATAAAGACATCTCAGTTGAGGTCCTCTCTCCTCAGATGACTCTTGCTTGTATTAAGCTGACAAAAGCTAATCAGCATAATATATAACCCTAAGGAAACCACTACAGTGACCTACTTCCTCATCCTAAGACTTCTACTTTCTAATTCATCGCAATATTGTCATCATGTTGGGTGACAATAATGTCACCAATCACGATCTGTCTCTGGAAATATCTTCATAGGCACACCTAGAGGTGTCTTCACTAACCTCCCATGCAATAAAGATGACAGTCAAGATTAACCATCACCCTGATGGAACAGGGGGAACTGATTGGGAGAAAGAATGATCAGGAGAATTAGGCGAGTATGTGTAAAAGGACAGACAACGTGATTGCTATTCTTGATTGTCAACTTGACTTCACCTGGAGTTAACTAAAACACTAGTGGCTGAATACACCTATGAGGGATATTTTTTTTCATGATTGAATTATTTTTAAGATTTTATTTTCGTTTAAATAATATTCTTCATTTAGTTTACATACCAGCCACAGTTTTCCCTCCCTTTTCTCCTCCCAGTGCCCCTCCCCTCCACTTCCCATCTACCCTTTTCCTTTCCATTTGTTCATCTCAGTTGAGAAGGGAACAGGCCTCCCATGGGCTTGGACAAAGCATGACACATCAAATTGAGGTGGGACCAAGCTCCTCTCTTTGCATCAAGGCTGGGCAAGGTAATCCAGTATGGGGAACAGGTTCCCAAAAGCCAGCTAAGCACCAGGGATATGTTCTGATCTCACCACTAGGAGCCTTACAAAGACACCAAGCACTACACAACTGTCACATACAAGCAGAAGGCCTAGCTTGGTCTCATGCAGGCTCCCTAACTGTTGGTACAGAGTCCATGAGCTCCCACAAACTCAGGTCAGCTGCCTCTGTGGGTTCCCATCATGACCCCCCCTGGCTCATTCCATACCTCCTCCCTTTCTTCAGTAAGACTCCCAGAGCTCATGCCGGCACTTGGCTGTGGATCTCTGCCTCTGCTTCCATCAGTTACTGGATATAGTATCTCTGATGACAATCATGGGAGTCACCAATCTGATTACATAAGTCAGTTTAGGCACCGTCTCCACTATTGCTAAGAGTCTTACCTGGAATATCCTGTGAGTTCCTAGGAATATCCCTGGCACCAGGTAGGTATCTCCCTAACCCCAAAATGTCCCCATCAAGATCTCTCTTTTGCTACTCTCCCACTCTATCCTGCCTCCAACCTACCTCCTCCACCCTGCCCCACCCCCAGTTTACCCGGGAGATCTCTTCTATTTCCCCTTTCCCAGGGGAATCCATGCACCCCTCTTTGGGCTCTCCTTGCGTCTCTGGGGCTGTGGATTACAGGTTGGTATGCTTTACTCCTAATACGCACCTATGAGTGAGTGCATACCATGTTTGCCTTTCTGGGTCTGGATTACCTCACTCAGAATGTTTTTTTTTCTCATTCCACCCATTTGCCTGCAAATTTTATGAGGACATTTTTTTTCTTACAGCTGAGTAATGCTTCATTGTATAAATGTACCACATTTTCCTTATCCAGTCTTTGGTTGAGGGACATCTAGGCTGTTTCCAGTATCTGGTTTATACAAAAAGAACTGCTATGAACATAGTTGAGAAAGTGTCCTTGGGGTATGATTGAGCATGTGTTGGGTATATGCCCAAGATTGGTATAGCTGGGTCTTGAGGTAGATTGATTCCCAATTTTCTAAGAAATTACCATATTGATTTCCAAGTTAGCTGTACAAGTCTTTACTCCCACCAGCAGTGAAAGAGTGTTCCCCTTACTCCACATCCTGTCCAACATAAGCTGTCATCAGTGTGTTTGATCTTAGCCTTTCTGACTGGTGTAAGATGATATCTTAGAGCTGCTTTGATTTACATTTCCCTGGTGACTAAGGATGCTGAGCAATTGCTTAAATGTCTTTTGGCCATTTGAGATTCTTCTGCTGAGAATTCTCTGTTTAGGCCTATACCCATTTTAATTGGATTATTTGGTATTTTGATGATCATGACATTATTTCTATGGAGACATGAATTATCCTCTCACCCCAGATGAGAACCAGTGACAGGCCTGAGTCTGGATATCCAGGAGGACAAACAACTCAAACTGTTCCATCACAAAAGCCCACCCCAGGATGACTGACAACTCACCAAAGTGAAACCTGCATAACTTGCAGGTTGGAAGAGTGTCTCTTCCAAGCAGTTCACCTGGTCTCTTCTGTTTCTTCTAATGACTCAACTGGCCTGATCCTAGACTGGGATGCCCAATTTGTCTGAGTGTTCTTTTTTTTTTTTTTTTTTTTTTTTTTTTTTTTTTTTTTTTTTTTTTTTGCTTGTGGTCAGTGCTTTATCAAAGCGACAGAGAGCAAACTAGAGCAGGTAGTTCAATACATTCACATCAACAGCTATAATCCATGACATAAATGGACTCGAGGATACAATCATGTGATCATCCGGATAAATACAGAAAAGGCTTTTGACAAAAACCTATATCCCTTCATGACAAAAGTCCCGAAGAAACACGAAATAAAGGAAACATATCAGAATATAATAAAGACTGTATCTGCTGGACATGTAACTAGTATTATGCTTGAGAATATTAATAATAGTATGGGAAAAAAGTATTTGTACTCAAATCAGGAATGTGATGAAGGTGTCCACTTGCTGCATCATGTCAATATAGTATTGACAATACTAATAAAGCAATAGAAGACAATGTATATTTGGGGTGGGAATCTAATGAATTTACTCGGTTTTAGAGAAGTTGTCTATTTCCTGGGCTTAACCCTCTTCCTTACAGAGTGGAATGTTTCATCTCTCTTTAGAATACCCTATGTCTTAATGAGCTCCCCTAGGACCTGGAGGGTATTATCTGCTACACCCATATGGGGGAATGATAGCGAGACACTAGGGACATTTGGAGGCAGGGAGTGGTGGGTAGATATGATCAGTATAGATTGTATAAATGCATGTTTTTTAAAATAATAAATAAAACATTATTTTCAAGGAATGCAGGCAGGGACAGACAATAACACTTCCTCCAGGACACCTGTAGTGGCTTCCGTCTACCAGGAATAAATGACCACTCCGCCATATGTTCCTGCCATTAATGCTTACCATAGTATCCCTGGCCTAGGAGCCTTTGAAGTTTACAGATTATTCATTTATCAAGTCAGACACCCTTGAGGTCAGACACCTTGTGGAATTCGCCTTTGTACTCCTCTCATGAAGAATTGTTCCTGGTCCACAGATATACAGAAGTTTATAAAGAGCAAGTGTCATTTTGGGAAGAACCAGGTAAGGGAGCTGGAGATGGCTCAGGAGTGAGGAGTTCACACTGTTCTCCCAGAGTACCAGAATTTGGTTTCTAGAACGCATGTCAGGTATCGCACAACTGCCTGAACTCCAGCTTCAGAGGATCCAACATACCTGGCTTCCAAGGTGCCTGCCCTCATGTGTGCATGTGCACACACACCACAGAAACACACACACCACACAGAAACATACACTACAGAAACACACACCACAGAAACACACACCACAGAAACACACACCAC
>JABTXL010004688.1:528746-543420 GCA_025134845.1 Neodon shergylaensis | reverse complement strand
ACACACACACACACACACACACACACACACACACGCATATGTACACCATACACACCACACCCTTTAAGTGCCTTGATTCCTAGAACGAGTGTCAGCCCCAGATCCGGAAAATCTCATCAATACATGAATCACACATGGGACCTTCAGATCTCTGACTGAAGAGGAAGGGGAAACGGGGAGCTGTGTTGACGTCTGTGGGAGCTTCTGGAGCTCAGTAGCTAGGCAGGAAGAATGGAGGGTGGGCTGAGACCAGTCTATGCTTACCTGACTACCGAATACTCAGTTACACTTGAACATCAGACAAACCAAAGCCTTTATTTTTAACATGAGTAGGTCCCATCAGGTGTTTGAGATATTTTTATACCAAGAAATAGAATGATTATCTTGTTTTGTACTCAAGTCAGCCAGGCATTCTGAATTTTATGTGGTGAGACCAGCTCCTTCCAGAAGCGCTCACTCCTCTGTACCCACCAGGACCCCCTTCAAGAGGCACTCAGCAAAGTTTTAACTTCTGCTTTCTTACTGACCTAACACGTAAGGGGAAAGCCCCAACCTACATCCATCCACAGCCAGGTCTCCAGGCTAGATACAGCCCTCTTCTTCCATCCCAGCCACCAGAAATGTCTGAGAAGAACCAGCTCCAACCATCGAAGCTCCAAATGCCCCACAAAACATGCAATAGGCAAGTGGACACGGAGAGAGTGGATGAGAAAGGGAGAGAGACCAATGGCCGCAGAACTTGCCAACAGCAGTTCGTCTCGCACCAGTTCCCAGAGCTCAGCTTCCGCCTACATTTCCCCTTCACTATCACTCCAGCGGTCACAGCTGGGGAAGGAAGCCACCTTGTGCAAGTCTGAGATCCTCCTAAGACCACGATGACACTGCTGCTGTTTCTGTTGTGCTTGGTGTTGGAAGGTGAGTGGGCCCAAGGTGGGAGTGACCCAAGTTGGGGCTGGGGCTACAGGTCAAGTCTGCCTTCCTCAGGGTCTCAAGGTCAGAACAGAAACTACTTGCTCCTGGTGAAGAGGACTGTGAAGGTACAGGAGGGTCTGTGTGTTGTCGTGTCCTGCTCTTTCCTCTCCCCTGAGAGACACTGGCATGACACTGCCCCAGCGTATGGCTACTGGTTCAAAGTCACCGGAAGTTCATCATCTAAATCTCTAGTGGCCACAAATGACAAAGATAAAATAGAAATAATAGAACCAGAAACCCAGGGGAGATTCCAGCTCTTGGGGGATGTCCAGAAAAAGAACTGTTCCTTGATGATCAGAGATGTGCAGCAGAGAGACTCCTCACTCTACTCCTTCCGGGTGGAGAGAGGAGCTGAGAAATTCAGTTTTCGGGATGGATTCTTTCTGCTGGTGGAAGGTAAGAGTTGTGGGCATAGCAGGGAGCCCTTGTCTCTCACTGCGGGAGGGACAGTGGGAGATAAACCATGAAGCAAAGAAAGCCACTTCTAGGGAGGGGCAGCTGAAGCCACAGGATTGGCATCTTCTCCCTTAGCCCTGACTCACAAGCCAGATGTCTTCATTCCTGAGATCCTGGAGCCTGGGCAGCCAGCCACAGCTGTCTGCTTGTTTCACTGGGCCTTCGAGCAATGCCCAGTTCCTTCTTTCTCCTGGATGGGGGCTGCCATCTCCTCCCAGGAAACCAGACCACACACCTCCCCTTACTCGGTGCTCAGCTTTACTCCAGAGCCTCAGCACCATGACACTGAGCTCATATGTCAGGTGGACTTGCCTAGAAAGAGCCTGCGGAGGACAGTCCAACTAAGCGTGGCCTGTGAGTATATGGTGCTTTGGACTGTTCACAGTCCTGGTGGGGGGAGATAGAGAATCCCCCAACTCTGTGCTCAGGAGAGTTCACAGAGGTACTGGGGATGTGACTCCGCTGGTATAGTGCTTGCCTAGCATGCACAAGGTGCACAGGGTCCTGTGTCCCATCCCCAGCACCACACAGATGAGAGGTGATGGTACACATCTGTATTCCAGCACTAGAGGACCAGGACTTTCAGGCCATCATCCTTGGCTACATAGCACATATATGTACTAGAATATATGAGATCTCGTCTCAAAGGAGGAAGAGGGTTTCTGGGAGATGGCTCAGCTGATAAGTAGTTTGACACACAAGTGTGTGGAATGGATTTTGGACTCTCAGAACCTGCATAAAAACTGGTCAGGCTTGGTGGCCCACTGGTAACCTCATTGCTTTGAGTCAGAGAGAGACAAGTGAGCTCCAAGGCAAGTTGGCTAACTAAACTGGCTACCCAACTGGCCACCTGAGTTCAATGAAAGGCATTGCCTCAGTAAACAATGTGAACAGCGATGCTTCAGAAAGGTGCCTTATGTCAACATGCTTCCTCCTACATGTATGTGCACACATGCGCACCTATGTACACATGCATGTTCACCACATATGCATACATTCAAAAGAAGTAGAGGAAGGCACCCCATCCTGGGTGTGCCTGTGTCCTGCAAGGCAATGGTTGGTTGCTTTGCTTCATTTCTGGTTGGTCACTTGCCTTCCCTGGGATGTTGGTGCTTTTCTTTCCTTGAGGGACTTCTCATGAGGAATAAAACATTCCCCCTCTGAAGATGACTCATAATGTTCTTCCAGATGCCCCCAGAGATCTTGCTATCAGCATTTTCCGTGACAATGTGTCAGGTACGAGGGTCTCCTGAGGTGGTATAAGGTCGGAAATGAAAAGTCTGGAGTGGGGAAGGAGAGAGGGGGCAGGCCAAACTCTTCCTGCTGCCTCCCCATGCCCTGTGTCCTACTCCCTTACCCTTTCCTTATCCCTATCTTTCTGTATCTCTTTATCTCTGTGTCTATCTCTGTTCATTTCTGTCTTTGTGTCTCTTTCTTTCTATGTCTATATCCATCTCTGTCTGTGTTCATCCTTCTATATTTTTGTGTCTCTCTATTTCTGTCTTTATCTCTCTTTCACTGTCTCTATTTCCTCCTCTCTCTGTGTGTCTCTTTGGGCTCAGAGTTGCATGGAAATACCTCACATCTGGAAGTTCAGCAAGGCCAGTCTCTGCGCCTCCTCTGTGATGCCGACAGCCATCCTCCTGCCACACTGAGTTGGAGCCTGGAGGACCGAATCCTCTCTCAGTCCAGCCCTGTGGGCTCGAGAACCCTGGGCTTGGAGCTGCCCCGAGTGAAAGTTGGGGACTCTGGACACTACACCTGCCAAGCTGAGAACAGGCGGGGTTCCCAGCGACACACCCTGGAGATCTCTGTGCTATGTGAGTGTGATCCACCACAGGCTCCCAGCTCTGAGGAGGGAAAGGAAGTGGGAGAGGGTTGGGGAACAGGAGGCTTACAGCAGGCAGACCACCAGGCAGCTTGGGTTGGGTACCCAGCGAGTGACTCACCCATCCCCAGCTTCCACTTCTGGGAGGGATGCTATACCCAGAGAGAAGGCCCTGGCCTGCCTGGAGCCAGTTCCCTGTCTTCATTGCAGATCCCCCAGAGGACCTGAGAGTGACTGCTTCCCAAGCAAACAGGACAGGTAGAAAGGATGGACAGAGGAAGCTGGACATCTGGGTGGCAATGGGAGGCATCCCCGTTGATGAGTCTCATGGTGACTCTGCCTCCTGTCCTCCCCAGTATTGGAAATCCGCAGGAATGGCACCTCCCTCCCGGTCCTGAAGGGCCAAAGCCTGTGTCTAGTCTGTGTCACCCATAGCAACCCCCCAGCCAATCTGAGCTGGACCGGGGTGGCACAGACTCTGATCCCGGCCCAGTCTTCAGAGCCTGGGAAGCTGGAGCTGCCTCTGGTCCAGAAGGAACATGAAGGAGAATTCATCTGTGCTGCACAGAACCCACTGGGTGCTCAGCGCATCTCTCTGAGCCTCTCTGTGCACTGTGAGTGAGGAAAGGGACACCCGGGACCTGTGATGAGGGGCCCCCTGCTGACCCTTCTCTTCCTTCTCCACAGCCCCCCCACAGATGCCCAGACCATCCTGCTCCTGGGAAGCTGAGGGTCTCCACTGCAGCTGCTCCTCCAGAGCCTGGCCCGCCCCCTCGCTGCGCTGGCGACTGGGGGAGGGGCTGCTGGAGGGGAATGGCAGCAATGTCTCCTTCCAGGTCACCTCCAGCTCCACAGGGCCATGGGCCAACAGTTCCCTGAGACTCCATGGGGTGCTCTGGCCCAGCCTCTCGCTCAGCTGTGAGGCCTGGAATACCCATGGGGCCCGGAGTGCCTCTGTTCTGCTACTGCCTGGTGAGGGCCCTTTGGGACTGAGCTGATCTAAGGAGGGCCTGAGTGGGCTCCGTGGTTGGAGCAAAGTCCAAGAGAATATGGACCCACGAGCTAAGTGTGGGTGGAGAGGAACGGAAGTTAAGGCCTGACACCCAGCCCAGGATGCAGTCATGTTTTCTAGACGGGAATAGGAAAGAATCTTGGCCATGGTGTGCAGCAGGAACTGGAGTCCAAAATGCCCACCATTGTGTGTAAGATCACACACATGGTGATGACATACATGGCTCATTCTTCGGTAGGTAAGGAGAGTCCCACAGCCTTCTCCAAGGGAGCACTCTTGGGCTTTGGCGTTGCAGCTCTCATTGCCTTTGGCCTCATTATGATCATGTGAGTTGGAAGGGGCTGATGGGGGTGGGGGCTGGGATCTGGGCTTCCAGGGAGAGGGCTGATGGAACAGTATATGTAGAGGCCATTTCCTCAGCGTGAAGACCCGACAGAAGAAAGGAACACAAGAGGAAACCTCAAGACCCAAGATCTCCCGGGGCAGCACAATCCTGGATTACATCAACGTGGTCCCCAAGCCCAGGTCCCTGGTGAGTTCCAGTCGTGCTTCCTCTGTCAACATTCCCTGCTACTTCTGCACACAGCCCTTCCCTTCCCTTCCTACACCTTTGCCTCAGAGACATGAAGCATCCAAGATTAGAGCCAAACCCTGTTTCCCTCTGCGCCTTCACATCTTCCTCTGCTTCCAAGTCTGAGGAACAGAACATGGGCTCTCTCCATAGGTGGCTTACATTTCTTCCATTATTGTCGCCACCAAGGGCTAACTAACTATGTTTAAGCACTAATTTGTAGTTACTGTGCTGGGGATAGAACCCAGAGACATGTGTGTGCCTAGCACTCTCGCCCTTCACTAGGGGATTCTAGGCGGGTACTCTACCGCTGAGCAACATTTCCTGCACCTCTTTGGTGGATGCCAGACAAGTGCTGTACCACTGAATGGCATCCTCAGCCCTATCCAACAATTAGTAATGTCCTTGTGATATGGTACATCCTACTGATTAAATACAGGACTCAAAGTAGGCTGCCTAGGCTCCTATTCCCCCTGCGCCCTCTATTTTTTTTTTTAATCATCATCTTAGGGAGTCACTGTATTTCTCTGTGCCTCAACTGTAATATTGGGACAATAGTGGTGCCTACCTCCTGGGAATATGTGTGTGTGTATACATGTCTATATATACACCCATATGTATACACACACACACACACACACACACACACACACACACACACACATATATATATATATATATATATTGCATCTGTAAAATATTCAGAGGAGTTTGTGACCCTTATTGGGTTTTCAGTAAACACTAGGTACAACTATGTGGTCACAGCTACCTGATGATGCTTAAATGAACATCCATGTCTCCAGCTTCTTCCCTGCATTCCAGACCCTTATCCAACCTGCCGGACAGCATCTACACTCAGACATCAGTGGGAATTTCTTATCTGAGCCCAGGCAAAATCAACTTCTGAGTGGTTTTCCCTCTATGCCCTCCCTTTGCTTCTCTCTCTCAGCAAATGTCAGCAGCTTTTCTCAAGCAAGCTAAAGCCTTTGCATAATCTTTCACTCCTGCACCCCACAACTTGATCTATCACCAAACCCTCTTCAGAATCCTCCCAAATCACTTCATCCCAGTCTTCGCTCAGCACCACAGCTTTCTTCGTGACCTCCTCTGATTCTGTCCTTGTCCTTTCTGCACGTGGCATCCTGTAGAAACCATACTGGCATACCTTTCCTCTGGAATGCTAACTCAGACAGAAAAAAGAACAAACTCTTGATGCATAAGACAAATCACACAAATGAAAGTCTCTGAATGTTACACATCACACTATTCCATTTATATCTCACTGGCAAGGTTACAAAATCACAGAGCTAAAAGGCTGGAAACGTAGCTCAGGTGGCAGAGTACTCTCCTAGCATGCACAAATCTCCAGCCCAGCATGAAAGTGCACACAGTGGTGCCTGACAAACACTAGTGGAGGCAGGGTGGTCGGAAGTACAAAGTCATCTTTGGCTATACATAAAATTCAGAGTCAACCTGAACTACATGACACAGATCATAGGTGAATAAATGCTTGTGGTTAGGGAAAAAGCATCCCCTAACTCTGCAGGACAGGAAGGGGGTGGCTCCATGATGATCCAGGGTCCTGAATCTTGGCTGTGGTGGTCACGTGTGTCTACCTGCACTAGTATGACGGGAGCAGTCTGGACCTGGACTTATTCACATAGGAGCAGCCTTGAGGCCAGGCAGATTCCTGCACCCCTGAGCATACTCAGATAAAGAACACATTCCTGAGTAAGTTCAGTTCAGGAACACACTTCTGAGAATGAACGCCCAATTCAGGAGGACACCCTGGGCATGACCAGGTAAGGCAACAGTCCTGAGCACTAAGGAGCACACCCCTGCTCAGTTTAAGGTCAAAATTCAAGAAGAAAACCTGGCAGAAATGCCTCTGGGCATGCTCAGACTTGCCTATAAAAATTGATAGGAGCACTTTGAAGGGGGGGCTAATATAGGAGTCTCCACTAGAAGGCAGGTAATGACGTCGCACACTGTATAGAAATCGGCATCCTGCTGTGAACACTGCACCCCTGGAACACTGAGGTAAGGACACAGGGTTCTCTGTGCTACTTCTGTGACTGCGTACTTTTCAGAAAAACTCTCACGTAGCTCAAGCTGGCCTCAAATTTCCTCCAGAGTCAAGGACTTTCCTGAACAGCCAAGGACAACCTTGAACTTCTGATCCTCCTGCCTCCACTCTCAGAGTGCTGTCATAGCCAGCATGTGCCACCATGCTTGATCTATGTGGCGCCAGGGGTGGACTCCAGGGCTCTGTGCACACTAGGCAAACACTCTATCCTGAGCTACATCATTGGCTCCACTTTGGACACTTTTGTAACTCTTTGATTATTCCAAAATGGAAAGTTGAAAAAAGTCACAAATCAAAACACCTCAATTCCTATTAAACCCACCATTGATCACTTCTTTGGATTTCCAAAGTCATCTCCAGGGACTTTGAGGTAGAGAGCTTTGCCTTGTCTTACAAGACTGACTATGTAGCCACAGAGGCCATATTGCTTTTTAAATTTTTCAAATTTTAATCTTTATTTAGTATTCTCTATCAGCATTATTATAGGGGAATGTGCATGCATGCTGTAGTGCACATGTGTAGGTCAGAGGCCAACTTTCGGGAGTCAGCTCTATCTTTAAATTTCAGGTTCCAGGGTGGAACTCAAGTCTTCTAGCTTGCACCCCAAGCATGTTTCCTCACCATGGCATCCTTTCGTCTCCCACCGTGTTCTTCCTTAAGCACAGCCCCCAGATCCCGTTCAAATACTCGAATTTGTTGTTGCCTTCCTTCAGAGAGTTTGTCACAGAAACTGCATGGTTCCTGGCTTCATTTAATACTCTTTGCTTAACCCAATCAAAGATGTCCAGAATGACCTGTTCACTTATTCTTTGCATTTGTATATATCAATTGTGTCTATTTATAAGTGCAATGTGCCACTATACTCAGACAGTGCAGTGATCAAATTGGGGCAATTAACATATGCTCTCTACTTCAGAATTATTTCTCTGTGGTAAAACTATTTTATCTATAGCAATGACTCTTCTTTTAATTTAATTTGTTTAAGTTTTTTTTTTTTTTGAGACAAGGTCTCCCTGTGTAGTTCTCACTGACCTGGAAATCACTATGTAGATCAGGCTGGCCTCGAGCTCTTAGAGATCTGAATGCCTCTGCCACCTGAGTGCTGGGATTAAAGGCGTGCACCACACTCAGCTTTATGCTTTATTTTTACTCCTAATTGTGATGTGTGTGTGTGTGCATGGTGGTGTGGTGTGTGTGTGGTTGTATGTGATATATGTGTGTGTGGTGTGTGTTATGGTATGTGTGTGTGTGGTATGCGTGTGGTGTGTGTGGTGTATGTGTGGTGTATGTGTAGTGTGTGTATGTGGTGTGTGTAATATGTGTGTGGTGTGTGTGTGGTATGTGTGTGTAGTGTGTGTGGTATGTGTGTGGTGTGTGTTATGGTATGTGTGTGGTGTGTGTGTGGTGTGTGTGTGGTGTGTATATGGTGTGTGAGTGTGCTGTGGTATGTGTATGTATGTGTGGGAAGTTCTTGTAGGGGCTAGAAGAGGGCTCAGAGTCCCTGAAGTTCCAGGTGACTAGGATCGGCCAGGAGATGGTGCTGATGAGCAGCTTGGGTCTTCTGGAAGTTCAGCAGGTGCTCTGAACTGCTGACTGGTCTCTCCAGCCCCACCTCCGGCTTTCTCTTCTTCAGAGCACTCAGAGCTTGCCATCTCTACATTTCTGTGTGTGCTTGTTCCTTGCTAGAGCCCCAGTTCTCAAGTCAGTGCCTGGCTCATGCCAGGTGCACTACTGCTAGCTGAGTGAGTGAAAGGTGTTTGCTGTCCCCTCAGGCTCAGAACTGGAAGGCCAAACCCGACACCCCTCCCAGGATCCCGTCCCAGGACACTCACTCCCCCGAGTCAAAGAAGAGACAGAAGGAGCCAACGTTCACTTCTCCTGGCTGCCCAGACCCCAAGTCATCCTCTGAGGCCCCGGTCTCTGAGAATAACCCTGAAGAACTCCATTATGCTGCTCTCAATTTCCCCCGCCTTAGACTGTGGGAGACCCAGAATCCCCAAGACACCGATTATGCCGAAGTCAGGTTCCACTGAGATTGTCCTGGACTTGAGAACTGAGATCTCCTATCCCCAAAGGAATTCAGTTTCTCTTCTCAAAAAAATCCTCAGGAGGTACAGTGCTTGCCACCAAGCCCAGATCCACACGGTGGAAGGAACCTTCCACAAGCTGTCCTCTGACGGCCCACGTGCCTCCCAGTGAGTCTGAAGGTCAGAGGACAGCTCGGAGGAGTCAGCTCTGGAGAATCTTGAGGATTGAACCTAGACCTCTGGACCTGGTAGCAGGTATCCTAACCTGCTAAGCCCAGAACAGAGATTTAAGAGAAGAGGCCTAGATAAGTCATTAGCAAAATAAAGCTTTCTTGTGCTTGCTATCTTGAATGTTGTGGGCGATAATGGGCTGGCTGGAGAGGGACTCTGGCCACCCTTCAGATTCAGGCTAGGTCTCCTGACTCCCATTGTGGTGTTTGCCCCCACTTACACTCATTAACACAACACTGCTGATCCCTGAGAGTACTGGGAAACAAGGCCTCTCCCTCAAGTCCTAAGTCATTTTTGTGGAAGTCACAGAAGTCCCGACTTTAACCCTAAGTCATTGTTGCGGAAGTCACAGGGAAGTCACAAGTCACTACCTTAACACAGGTATTTTGAAATAACTGACCTCTACCCAAGTTGTTGCCTTAGCAACAAGGGGCCTGAAAGACCCCCACTCCAGCTATGCAGTCACTTAGCTACAGTAACGCCTTTTCGCAAGGCTTAGAACTCCACACCCGAGGTCAGGGCAAGAACGAAAACAGCTTATCTATGATAATTGAACATCTGGTCTTGAGTCTGGGACGGAAAGCCCTAGTCGAGGTTAGGGCAAGAGCAAAATAGCTTATCCACGGCAAAACATACTGGCCTTGAGTCAGGGACGGAAAGCCCGCATACCCTGCCCCACACACACTGAGGAATTCGTCCCCAAGTTACCCTGGCCTCATTTAAATTAACCAATAACTATGCATCTCGCTTCTGTGCCCGCGCTTTTGCTCCCCTATCCCTATAAAAACCCCTCTTCCCAGCCTGAGGGCGCGCAAGTCTTCAGAGAGACTTGTTGCCCCAGGCGTCTGTGTATCCGAATAAAGCCTCTTGCTGATTGCATCCGTAGGAGTGGTCTCGGCTGATTCCTGGGTAAGGGGTCTCTCCTGAGGGAAGACTCTCCTCGGGGGTCTTTCATTTGGTGCGTTGGCCGGGAATTGAGATTCCCACCCAGGGACCACCGACCCACCATCGGGAGGTAAGCTGGCCAGCACTTTGTTCATGTCCGTTGTCTGTGTGCTTTGTCAAGTGTTCTGAACGTTCGAACGGTAGGCGACTCGAGTCGGACTAAATCTGGCGGGCCTTGGGAAGGAGCTGACGGGCTCAGACTTCCCCCCCCCCCCCCGCAGCCCTGGAAGACGTTCCAGAGGCGGTGTGGAGCTAACCCGTCCGTGGCAACCGATTTTTCGGAGGGACGGGGGTGCTCATCTGTCGGAACCCGTCCGTGGCGCCCAACTTTTTGGGGCGCAGCCCTTGTCAGAGGGCTACGTGGTTCTTCTGGGAGAAGAGGGATCCGGACCCTCTCTGGAGTCTCCATCTGTATCTTTGCTTTTGCTTTTGCGTCAAAGCCGCGCGGCACGTTTGTCCTTTGTCTGTCTTTGTGTTGTGTTCGGTGGAATTGTTTTTGGTGCACTTCTTTATGAGAAAATGGGACAAACTATAACAACACCTCTAAGTTTGACCTTACAGCATTGGAGCGATGTCCAGGACACTGCCAACAATCAGTCACTGGACGTTCGGAAAAAGAGATGGTTAACGGAAGCACGAGACCCTGGTTAAGCAGCCACCAGACCGATGGTTGTCCAATGCGCGAATGACTCATTATCAACGTTCCAAGAATGTCTGGAGCCTTTGGGGCTCAACCCGTATCGGAAGGATACATGGATCTGGTTGCTCCGTCTGAAATTTTGCCTTCAGCTTTACGCTGAAGCCGCGCAGCGCGTCTATGTTGTCTGTGTCTAATTGCTGTGTTTTTGCATTTAATATGTTCTTTGTTTTTGTATATCTGTTTGTACTCAAGTCTAAATCTGGTACCATGGGGCGGCCACGACGGCTGCAATGGAGCACCCGCCGGCTTTGAATGAGCGGAGCTGGCACTGGCGGAGAGTGAGCTGAACCCGCCGAGAGTGAGCTGGGGGAAACTGTGTGCGCGCCAACATCTGCGCGCGCAGGCCGGTAGAGCGTGCGCGCATGTGTATGTTTGTGTGTGTATGTATGTATATGTATGTGTATGTGCGCGTGCGCGGCCGAACGCGCATGTGTGCCCGCGGCCCGCGGCGGATCGGAGCCTCCGCCGGGCCTGCGGGCAGAAGGAGGGGAGGGAGCAGGGCTGGTGATCTCCTGCAAACTTCTCTGCAGGGCGCAGGGCGCAGGGCGGGGCATGGCAATGACCCTGGCCCGAGTCAGAGAAGGGGGCAGCCGTGGCCCCCCACATCTGCACTTGGGTCCCTGGCCCAGCAGCCACCGCCTCAGCTGTCACCATGGGCAAAAAGGCAGGCCCTGGGAGAATTCGCCACGGGCTCCAGCTACAGTTGCCCAGGCGAGAAACCTCTGTTATGGGCGCCGATGCAGAGACGCTAGAACTCCTTAACATCATCGCAGGAGCCCAGGGAGCATAACTCTCCCCTCCGTGCCAGGTCCTGGGGTGACATTGAGCCTCTGCCACACCCCACACCACAGGGGAGCTCACTAACGGGAGAGCCCACAGAGACGATCTCAAATGGCAAGGACCAGAGGACTTCGGGGCAGTAGAATGTGACTGGGACCACGCTACCTGCACGCTCTCCTCTCTCGTAAATATTGATGATTGTCCTGGTGACTTTAGTGTCATTTTATCCGATCATGCATGGGACAGATGCAATCATTTCTGAAAACCCCACTTTTTCCCCTCAAATATTTTCCTCTAAAATTCTTTGGGTGTTGATACTTCTCAGATTTCTTGTCTGGGGATACCAGCTGTTCTGACTCAGTGCTGACAGGATCGGGGGCAGGCCACCCCATTTCTGTAAATATGCTTTGTATAGGATTGTTAGACCACACTGCCTAATGTTTCCCAAGAAGTTTCACCAACTTGGAACCAAGTATTCAAATATATAAACCAATGGGAAACATTCTCACTCCAACCACTCCACCCTGACTCACTGAATAAGGCAAAGTAGTGATGGATATATTATCCCTGAGATCACGTTCCATGTGAACACACACATATACAAATGTATTCACACACATGCACCCACACGCCTACAAACATTCATATAAAATGGGAGTGGAAGGGGACCCAGATAGAGCCTGGAGTGGGTGAGTGTGACAGTTTGGGGGGTGGACACCAGAGAGCCCTCCAGAGAAAGCAGGGTGAGTGTCCACAAACAACATAAAGGATGGGCGATCCTATTACAGTCAGTGCAACTCTGAAGCCACCCTTGAATGCTCCTTTTGCCTCATCTAGAGACCTGCTGGACAAGCACTCATGCACTAGTCTGAAACTAGGTGGCAGGGCTCCCCGAGGTAGACCAGTTGACTCTTAAAGCGCTTGGTATTTATTCCATCCTCCTTAGTCGTGTTCTACAAAGTCTTAGGGCCACAATGACTGCTAATGGGACCAGTGATTCTTGACCTAAATGGCCACAACTGTGGCCTTTCTTGGTTGAAGTTGCTTTTTTGGCTCACTGCAGGATGAGTATCCAAAATCGGGCTCTCCTTGGAGCAAAAGTAGAAGGACATGGTTGACCACAGGGAAATTTTTTTAAGTTTTCTGTCTTGGAGGGCATTAATAAAACTTTATTCACTTATTTTATGGATATCAGCATTTTGTCTGCATATCCTATGTGTGCTCTGTGCTTGCCTGGTGCTGGCGTAATCAGAAGAGAACACTAGATCCCTGAAACTAGAGTTACAGGTGAGCTGCCAAGTGGGTGCTGGGAACTAAAGCTACTGCCCTCTGCAAGGAGCAGCCGGTGCTCTTAACCACTGAATCATCTCTCCAGCCCCTTAATAGGGATATTTAGGCTTAAGCACTAGGGTTAAGAGACCCAGAAGGAAAGATAAAATACTTAAGAGTATAGGTGTGGGGTTCTCTAAGAGGGAGTTGTCCATTCTTTTGTCTCTTGACAAGAGCATAAGGTCCTCTCACTAGGCATGGTGGCACACATCTTTAATCCAGCACTTGGGAGGCAGAGGCTGGTGGATCTCTGAGTTTGAGGTGAGTCTGGAATACCTAGTGAGTTCCAGGGTCCCTGCCTCAAAACAACAATAACAAAAGACTAGAACTCCACAACTTGTCCAGCCCTACAACCGTATGATGACACGTAGCTTCTTGTTGTGTGTGTGTGGGAGGACAGAGCTTAGCTGGGGAGTGGAGTGCTTGCAGAGCAAGAATGAAGCCCTTGGTCCAATCACTAGTATCTCACAAACTGGCATGATGGTACACTCTTGTAAGGAAGACCAGGAGTTTAAGGTCATCCTCTGTTACACAGCAAGCTTGAGCCCAGCCTAGGCTACCCCCAGCCTAGGCTACCCCCAGCCTAGGCTACCCAAGACTCTGTTACATGTAGCACAGGACACAGTGACTTATGTCTTTAATCTAAGCACGTGGGAGGCTATCTCTGTGAGTTTGAGATGAGACTGTTTTACATAGCGAGTTCCAGGCCCACCAGGATCACCACAGTGAGAACCTGTCTCAAGACAAAACAAAAAATTTTCAGTCCACAAATAAATGAATGAATAAATACATCACAGCCTAGCCTTACACCCTGACTTCAGATTCAGTCCAAAACCCATTGCCTTTCTTCCCACCTAACACAGGTTCACTCTGGTACCTTGCCAGGTGTTGAACCTTCTGGCACTTTGCAGAACAATGAGAAATAACTTTTTATCATTTATAAGCTGCACAGCTTGTGACACTCTCTTATGGCTGCAAAATCAATTTCTGAAGCAGGAGAAGGTGACGGTGGTGGTTCCTTTCCTGTCCCACTCAGAAGAGAATGGAAGAGAAAAATGAGTTCTTGGTTAACAGCATTGAAATGGCCCCAATTATGGCTCCCACAGTGCAGCGATGGTCTCTGCCTCTAGAGGGAAGCACAGCCTAAGTAGCTGTGCCTCAACCTGCCAGCAAGCAACATTCTTCCGCACCCCTGCCATCACTCACCAGAACCTAGCTTACCACTCCACTCCCCCAACATGCCCTGACACAAAATCTTAGTGGCAACTTTTACTTATCTTTATCATTTCCTATATCAAGTGTTCCAGAACATTCTCCATCCTGAATGCCAGAGGGAGATAGCTGCTTCCTTTACCATCCCAGCTACTGCTGATCATAAGTGTGTGTGCGTGTGTGTGTGTGCACGTGTGCATGTGCATGTGTGTGTGTTTGTGTGTGTGTGTGCGTGTGAATGTATGCTTCAAAACACAGATACCACACTGGAGAGATAGCTCTGTTGGTACCCTGAGTTTGATCTCCAGAACTCAGGTTAAGGGACAAACAAAAGTCCTTCAAGATGATTAGTCAGTAAAGATGCATCCTGCCAAGCCCAGTGACCTAAGTTCAATCCCCAGGACCCACACAGTGGGAGAAACAAGTCCCACAAGCTGGCCTCTGATGTTCACTCTCTATTACAAATGCACATGCGCATTCTCTCTCTCTCTCTCTCTCTCTCTCTCTCTCTCTCTCTCTCTCTCT
>JABTXL010004688.1:512390-528736 GCA_025134845.1 Neodon shergylaensis | reverse complement strand
TCTCTCTCTCTCTCTCTCTCTCTCTCTCTCTCTCTCTCTCTCTCTCTTTCTCTCTCTCTCTCTCACACACACACAAACACACACACACACACACACACACATGCACACATGCACAAACCCATACACATATGAACATATAAATAAATGACATTTAGAAGAGTTTTCAAGCAGGGCATGATGCAGTCACAGTGCCGGGGAGACTGGCACCCGGTGGATCCCTGAGGGCTGACAGCAGCATGCCCATGGGTCAGTAAAAAACCTGTCTCAAAAAAAAGTGTATGGAGCCGGGCGGTGGTGGCGCACGCCTTTAATCCCAGCACTCGGGAGGCAGAGGCAGGCGGAACTCTGTGAGTTCGAGACCAGCCTGGTCTACAGAGCTAGTTCCAGGACAGGCTCCAAAACCACAGAGAAACCCTGTCTCGGAAAAAAAAAAGTGTATGGTGCTTGAAGAATGGCATCCAAGGCTGTTCTTTTACTCCACACATAAGAGTATGACGTCATCCAAGCACAAAGATAAGAAATGTAGACAGCCATGCCCAGAACAAGCAGCAAGCCACATGCTGAGGCCTGCCTACACCGCTGCTTCCTAACAAGGCGAGAACATAAAGCAGGAAGCAATGTAACTTGGTTGAGGGGCCACAGCTCTGCAGAGCAGTGAGAGGTGAGACTTCACTTCAGCTTGCAGGCTGGAGGTCACACCCATGACCAACAAGTCCCCCGGGGTTCCTTCTCAGCCGATTTCTAAACCTCTGTGACCCTCGCAGTGACTTTTAGATGAGTTTTCTCAACCGGTCTCCTGAGCAATTGCATTGTCTCTTCTTGTGGGGACCAAAAAGTCACTGGAGTTTGCAGCAAAACCCAGAACTTATTCACGCAGATTAGGAACTGGGTGCAACATACTTCCTGGGTACAAGGAGGTACTATCTACACAAAGCCAGAGCCAGAGCTTTTAAGGAAGCTGTCCTTAAAAGGCTAGGTATACAGCCACCAAGTAGAGCTAAGCCCAAAGGGTACTTATAAAAGAATAAGGTAAGAGAAATCCCATCACTCCGGAAATGGGCAAACAAAAGGGCTCAGAAAGCCTCTGTAGCTTGCTCAAGGCCATACACTAGTTAAGAAGCAGAACAAGAAACAAAAGAGGGGCTGGAGATTTGCTCTCTGGGAGAGTGACTGTCTAACTTGGTCAGGTCCTGTATTCAGCCCCTAACACTAGGAAGACAAACAAACAAACAAAAAGCTTGTGTCATCTTTGTTGGGGGGTACCTACTCCAACCACCCAACAGGCTGTCCTGCTTCTCAAACACCCCTCAACTTGGCCTCCAGCTTCTGAGTTCACTATACATCAAAACCCACTCTCCAATCACAGACAAGTTCTCTTCTCAAAGTATAAGTCAAATCATGTCACACATGAGCTTAAAATCATACAAAGTGTTTATTTATTATTAGGATATTATTGGGATTATTATTACCTCTGAAGCCCATGCAGATCTGGAACTTGCCTAGGTTTATCCCAGCACTCCTGTCTCTGCCTGCCTCACCAGGGCTAGGATTACAGGTGTATCCCAGCAACCCAAAAGCTCCCATTCTTACAAGGAAGTAAGGCTGAGGGATACAGCTCAGTAGTAGAGGGCTTGCCTTGGCATACCGGAGGCCCTGGATTTCATCCCATAGTTCTTTAAAAATAAAGGGAGGAAAGGAGGGAGGAAGGAAGGAGGTAGGGGAAGAGAGAAGGAGGGAGAAAAGAAGAAAGAACAATTTACTGTAATGTCTGTGCTGGGAAGCAGGAGGCAGAGGGTCAAGAGTTCAAGGTCTTTCTGAGGACAGATGAAGTTACCTGAGACTCTGAAAAGAGACAGGTGAGGGAGGGGAGAGGAAAGGAGAGGGCTTGGGGTGACAGTAGAAGAAGCATGTGAGGTTTGTCTGGAACTAGAGAAATGACTCCACAATTAAGAGCACTTGCTGTTCTTGCAGAAGACCAGGGTCCAGGTCCCAGCACCCACATGGTGTCCCATAACTGTCTGTAACTCCAGTTCCAGAAGGATCTGAGGCCATCTTCTGACTGTCTCAGCTGAGCACTGCATGCATGCAATGCAGACATATATATAGGCACAACACCCATGCTTATAAAAGAATTGTTTTAAAAATATAAACACCCATGCTTATAAAAGAATTGTTTTAAAAATATATCTTATGTTTTGTTTCTAGCATTACAAAAAAAATCTGAAAAGAAAGGAAATCAAAGGTTCAAAATCTTGGGCTGGGGATGTAGCTAGTGGGTCCACCACTGAGCACACAAAGCCCTGGGTTCCGCCTCAGCAATACATAAAAGACACGTGGGGCATAAGTCTGTAATTCCAATACTTGGGAGGTGGAGGCAGGAGGAACAGAAATCCGAGATCATCTTCAGCTACATAGTGAGTGTGGGACCACTGTTCACTACACGAAGCCTCGCAAAAAATTTAAATGATTTAATTAAATCCAAAAAAGAAAAAAAAATCCAGCCCTTTCCTTCATCAACCCTGTTCTTGCTGTGACCAGTCAACCTCCAGGTCTTCTGGAACATTCTTATGATACCCTTCCCTAAGCAACTATTCCAAACACCCTCAATGCCCTGATTTAATGTCTTCAGAGACTCTGGTTGGTGGAGTTTTGTTTTGACTTGAAGCAGAGTCTTGTGTAGTGCGAGTTGTCATGGAATCCCCTATGTACTTGAGGATGATCTGGAGATCCTACACCTCCTGCCTCCACCACCACCACCAACTTTCAATAAATATTCCTTAAATCAACGAACAGAAGGGCAATGGCCTCTTAACAAACTGCAGTGACGAAGAGCAGATAATCAATGTCTCAGCTAGGTGACTGAGAGATGACTCAATAGTGGTTAAAATGCTGGCTGCTTCACAGTGGGACTGAGTTCAGTTTCCCCAGTTGACAACCAGCCTTGGGAAAGCCGACCCCTC
Organism: Neodon shergylaensis; assembly: GCA_025134845.1. NCBI lineage: Eukaryota > Metazoa > Chordata > Mammalia > Rodentia > Cricetidae > Neodon > Neodon shergylaensis. The sequence continues at coordinate 525,776 of JABTXL010004688.1, read as the reverse complement.
TTTGGCCTCCACACGTACTGCTTCCATACATGCACATGCACACACGCACACACATGGTTAAAAATAAGAATAAGTCTCTAACGACAGTGTGATGGCTAGCGTCATCTTGATGGCTCGTTTTTATATTTAAAGTTTAAAAACCTCCGTGCTCAAGAGGACTGTAAAGCGCAACTGAACTCCAAATGTTAAGGGCTGTTAAGGATTGCTGTAAAATCGCCTAGTCTTGTACAATTTTAACAAAATAGTCGTTAATGCGTGAAACTAGGTCACAAGGTTAACTGCTGCTTCTGCTTCTGTAAACAAAAGCTTGCTTTGCTCCAGATAGCCTTCTGCTTAACAGAATGTAACTTTATGTTCTTTGACTTTATAAACCCCTGACCGATGTGGCTGGAATCCCTAACACCAATGTCTGAATACAAGCCTCTTCATTGTTTAAACTGTACTAATGTCCAGACCAGTGAATCTCTGAAGGACCCTTAGACCCACATAGCAGCGAGGACAGTGTTTACGGCTTTGCACCTGCACCATCAAGAGATGTCACAAGAGTCTTGCCAGAATCAATTTTATTAGCTTCACTTTAAAATGTGGAAATTGAAGCAAAGAGACTGGGCAAACTTCAGGTCACAGAGCAAGTTAGAGTTAACATGTAGTAGATCTGCCACCACCACCCCGCCCCCAGGATGCCTAGATTTACCAAGACCCAGAGTCCTCTGTCTAAAACTCACAACAAAGAACAGCCTGAGGCAACTGCAGAAATAAAGAGGAGACGCTTGCATCTAGGCCTAGATCCCTGGGTCTGTGGGAGGAGCTGGGGTCTCAACCCCTGGTTCTAAGTGAGGATGCTGACGATCTGAGGGAAGAGGGCTGGAGCCTGGACCGCTGAGTCTGAGGGAGGCCGCCTGTGGTCTAGAACCATAGCTATGTTCAAACCACGAGAGTTGGGGTTGGAGAGCCGGGTACTGGCCTGGTCCCCTGGATCTAAGAGAGTTACAGCGGGCTTCGGTCTAGGTGGGAGGATATTCTGGGCTGCCCAATGGCAGCTCCTTGCATCCTGCTAGCCCCGCCCCAGAGCGCCACACGTTTCTTCTTTTGCCCCTCCCTTTCCTGTTAAGCCCCAGAAAGATCTAGAAAAGACTTCAGCCGCGGTTGAGAAGATGGAAGAGCTAAAAGATGAGGCTTCGTGCAGTGGGTGAGTGAGATAAAACCTTTTGGGGAAGAGCCTCAGGAAGAAGGGGGAGCAGGGTATATTAGAGCCAGGAGTGGCTTGAACTGAAAATACCATCTAAAAACCAAATAGACAGACTAGGAACTCTCTGGAGGACTTTGGTGGCTGACTGCTGAGAAAGATATTTTCAATATGGAGGGGAAAGGAACAGAAGTTCGACTACAGAGTATGAGACTAACCTGGCCACATGAGACCTTGTCTTAAATAAGTAAAATAATTAACTACAAAGTTAAGCCTTAGACACTTAGCATCTGGGAATTGGAACTGGGGTGCTGGGTGCTGGAATTTAAAAGGAAAGGGAATAAGCGGGTGGAGGAACTCACAGGAGCAGGGTCCCCGGCAGCGGTGCAGCAGTACCAGACAGCTGATGATGGACTGACCGGCCTTATTATCTCCCTAGGGACAATCTTTCTCTGCCGTTAGCGGGAACTGAGACACAGCCTGCGTCAGCTACCCCAGCCCTACCACCCTTGCTTCTTAGCACGCTAGACCCAGCTCACCTGGGACTCCCTGAGCAACTGGCCTCTGTGACTGTCCCCATCCGCCTGGACACTCTGTCTTACCTCCTACACGCTGCCCTGCTGGGGACCTACAAGTTCCAACAGTCCCTACCCCCTTGCTTCTGCTCTGCGCAGCCATACCACAACTCACCAGACACAGCCAGGAGGCCTCCCAGGAAATGGGACCAGGCCTCTGGGGGCTGGAAGGTTCAGCGCAGGCCTTCCAGGGGCAGGGGCCGGGGCCAGTCCCGATGGTGTCCTGGGAGAGCCAAAGAGTTTGAGAGGAGCATGGCAGGAGGCTCTGGGGCTGGCCCCAAGACCCAACCAGTGACACCACTATCCCAGGATAGGCAGAAGGAAGCTGGAGCCCTGGAACCATCCCCACCTCCAGCGCCTTTGTCTGAAGACTGGGAGACAGACTACTAGGACCCCAAAGAGCATCTGGTACTTTGTCACCCAAGGGTTCCTTCCAAGAGCTCACAGAGTTCTTAATCCTTCAGAGGTACTCCTAAGAAATATCATCTCTACAGCCTTCCCAGCCCCCATACTACAGCCTCTGAAGGTCTTCTACAGATCACCTTGTAAAGCCTAAACCCGACTTACATTCCAGATAAGAAAACTCCCCTGCCCACATTCACAGTATCCCAAGCCCAGCTACTATCCCGGCTTATTCTCAATGCCCCCAAGGCTGCTCCAACCCCATTTCCAGACCAAATCATTACCCCAGTCTCTTTCTCTCTCCATTCCAAAGTCAACCCCATCCTCCACACTCTTCTCTCGGCCTTCAGTTCTAATCCACGTGCATTCCTAATTTGTTTATTTGCTGGGTTTTTTTTTTTTTTTTGCAGTACTAGTCTCCTGAATGCCAGCCAAACACGGAACTAAACTGCAACCATCCTTTATTTTTTCTTGAGATAGGGTCTCGCCAAGTGTCCAAGCTGGCCTTGAACTTGCGACCCTCCTGTCTCAGGCTTCCAAGTATCTGGGATGAAAGTTCTCGGCCATAAGGTCTCCCATCATTCCCAACTCATTTTGCTTTGTTTTATAACCTGTCTCACCAATCCTCCTCTCTCAGTCGGCTGAGTGCTGAGATTGCTGTGGACCAGGAGACTGACCTCATTCTCCTCTTCCTGGTCCTCATTTCATTTCCCTCATCTCACACCTCACACTCACCTTCATGTCACACCAAGCACCAGCCCCAGCCCCAGTCCCGACATCTGCCATGTCCCAGTCAAGCTCTGACAAGCCCCTGATCCTACCCCACAAAGAATCCCTTGGCCTGACATGTCCAGACACCTTTATCTACCCCTGTCATTGCTGTTCCCTGTCTCCCGGGCTGGGAAGCCCAGGTTGAACAATAAAAGGATGGCTGCTCTGTCTCTTTTGTGTGGACCATGCTTCCTGCGAAGCTCAGGCTACCCGTAGTGGGGACTAGGGAGATGGGTAGGATCACAGACAGAGGCTGATGGGGCCCCCTTGTCCCCTGTTTCAGCAAATTCCATTGAGGGCTCTGCTGCCACTGTGTTTCTGCCTGCTGGAAGCTGCTGGGCTATGCAGCCATTGTGTAAGGAGGCTTAAGGGATTTGGGGGAGCCATGAGGCAGAGATGCCAGCAACCTGGCTCAGCTCAGTCTCCACAGAGGGGCTTCAGCAGAAGGAGGGCTCAGAACAGTCTCCGCCACTCAGGTAGGCACCAGCGTGAGACCTGAAGCCCCCTACCTGAGAAGTCTAGGCTCCCAGACCCTTCTCTCCAAGACCTTTGAATTGAGGTTGTTAGACATCTTCCTGTCAGGAATGAAGAATCCAGATTCTCCACCCTCTTCCCTCAGAGCCAGGGATCCAGGCACTTGCTTTTCCCCCTCAGACCCAGGAGTCTACTCTTCCCCTTTAGCCCCTTAAGCCCATTCTCCAGCCTTCTTCTCAAACCCAGGGGGGGCCCAGGATACTCACCCACAAACCAGCTCTCCCCTCTCCACAGATCGCCATGTACAGCTTCATGGGTGGCGGCCTCTTCTGTGCCTGGGTGGGGACCATCCTGTTGGTGGTAGCCACAGCAACGGACCACTGGATGCAGTACCGGCTGTCGGGGTCCTTCGCACACCAGGGCCTGTGGCGTTACTGCCTGGGCAGCAAGTGCTTCCTACAGACGGAGAGCATTGGTGAGCCTTGAGGCCAGGGTTTGAGTGGTACTGAGGTCTAGCCTTGCCCAGAGCACAGCCCTACGGCCATCACCCCAGCATTCTAAGAGAAAGCATGGTGGCTCAGAGAGGCAGAGTCACTGGACTACGATGCTCAACAGGGGGTGGAACAGACTTGCGATCTATGGATTGTTTTCTAGTTCAGGGACAGGGTGTAAGGTTTTGTAGTTAGGTTAACGGGGTGGTGTTTCCCCGCACAAAACGGTGTCAGATGCAGCAAAGAGGCTGGGGTTACCAGAACAATATTTTATAAATGTCTGTGATGAGCTGGGTGTGGTAGCATGTGCCTGTAATCTCAGCATTTGGGATGTGGCAACAGGAGGATTGTAAGTTTTAGGCTACATAGTTTGACCCTGTCTCAAAATACAACAAACAAACAAACAAACAAGTGCTATGAGCCAATAAACAGTGTTAGGGACGGGACCACGGAGACTGTTGATGGACTGCATGCCAGATGAAAGACCTTTTGCTATCCATCTACTGTGTACCAGGTCAGGTACTTATGGATGGGTGGATACATGAATACATGAATAGGTGATTGACTGACTGATATTGATTGATTGACTGATATATATAATAGAAAGATGATGGTTAGATGGGTGAATGAAGAATAGATAGATAAAAAGACAAACAAAAAGAATAGATAGATGGTAGATAGATGATGGATAGATAGATAGATAGATAGATAGATAGATAGATAGATAGATAGATAGGAAGGATGATAGAATGGATGTATGGATAAATAAGATAGAGATATGATGGATACATGGATAGATAAGATAGAAATATGATGGGCAGGATGGATAAGTGTATAAATAATGTAGAGATCATGGATAGAATAGATAGATGGATAGACTGATAGGAAGGATAGGACAAGCTAGATGATAGATAGGATGGCTGGATGGATAGATGGATAAGTAGGAAGTCTCTTAGTTACTCTTCTATTGCCATGACAAAACACCATGACCAAGGAAGCTTATAGAAGAAAGAGTTTATTGGGGCTTACAGTTGCAGTGTGTTAGAGTCCGTGACCATCATGATGGGGAGCATGGCGGCAGGCAGGCAGGGGTGGTGCTGCAGCTGAGTGATACCTCTTAATCCACAAACAGGAGGCAAAGAGAGGGGGAGAGACAGACAGACAGACAGACAGACAGACAGACAGACCAGGCCTGGCATAGACTTTAGAAACCTCAAGAGTCCACCCCCAATGACATACCTTCTCCCAACAAGGCCTCACCTCCTAATTCCCAAACAGTTCCACCAACTGGGGACCAAACATTCAAAAACATAAGCCTATGGGATCTATTCTTATTCAAATGACCAGAGGTATGTAAGCAGACAGGCAAACAGACAAGCAAGCAGGCTGACTGGCCAGCTGGCCAGACATGGTGGTTTGCATCTATAATTTTGGAACCAGGAGGCTGAGGTAAGTGGATTGCCTGTCACCCAAACAAACAAACAAATAACAGTTCCAACTCTGAAACACCAGAGAGAGATGCAGATCCCTGAGGTTCCCTGGCCAGCCAGTTTAGCTACTTGGTGAGCCAGGGAGAGACCTTATTTCAAAAAACAAAATGGACAGCTCCTGAGGAACACCACCCAAGGTTGGTCTTGGGTCTCAATATGCACATACATACATGTTTCCACATAAACAGCCAGGCATGTACTCAACACACACACACACAATGGAAGGAGCGTGACATGGAGAAATATATTACATAGTATATATTAGGTATGAATATATAATACTAATGAATAATATGCTGTAGTCTACATAATATACTCTATGTAGCATGGGAATTTAGTAATATTTAATGTTTTGTTTAGTGTATCATAAAATACAGTATATGATAAGCTAATACATCATAATACATCAAGCTACACTCCACAAGATTTTCTACAGTATTTTAATTAATAATTATTGAGTGTTATCCTGAAAACAACAAAAATAAGCTAAACCTAGCCCAAGAGCTTTTCATAGGTCAGCCTCCTTCCATCTCCCAGGAATGCTCGGGGGCTGTTCAGTTAGTGGTGCACACCTGCAGTTCTAGAACTCAGGAGGCCTAGGCGGAGCCGCATCAGGACAGAGGAAAGAGTGGCATCTCAAGTGTAATTCCAGCACTTGGAATGTAAGGCAGCAGAGTCAGGAATTCAAGGTCAACCTTAGCTACATTAACTTCAAGGACAAGAAGATTGGGCTATAAGAGACCCAGTCTCAAAACTTGTTACATCTATCATGTGCCAGACAGGTGTCACAGGCTGGGTATGCAACCAAGAGAGAAGGAGCCAGCCCTGGTCTTTTCAGACACCACAGATACAGTTAAAAGATCAGGACTTTTCAGAGGCAGCAAAGTATAATGGATGAAAAGGAAAGGATCAGAGAGATAGAGATTATTGTCAAGAGCGTATGGGGAAACATTCCCCCAATAAACACTTCACAAGGCCTACGTGTAAGCCACACCCATGCCGGGATGCTCACATCAAGAACCAAGCCAGTCCCTGTCTTCAGGGAGAAGTCGAGCTGGAGGGGGTGAAACAGAAGAGACAGTTAGAATGAAAAGCAGAGAGTGAGGATGGTGGCCGTGATCAGTTCCCAGAAGAGGCCGCGAGAGCTGGGGCATTGGAGGATGAGGCTGCTAGGTCAATGGAGGGAAGAGCCGAGTCAGATCATGAAGGAAACAGGGGCCTGGAGTAACTGTGATGTCTCCACAGCATACTGGAATGCCACCCGGGCTTTCATGATCCTGTCTGCCCTGTGTGCCACCTCGGGCATCATCATGGGCGTCCTAGCCTTCGCACAGCAGTCTGCCTTCACCCGCCTCTCCAGACCCTTCTCCGCTGGCATCATGTTTTTTGCCTCCAGTGAGTGAGCCTATCCTTCCTTCCCCACCCAAATTTCCCAGCTCCTCAACCCCATGCCAACATCCACTTCTCATCACCCCTACTCCATCCCCTCTCTGACCCCTAGACCTAACTCTACCGACTTCCCTTTCTCCTTTGTTTTTAACTCCACTTTGTAATTAGAGGCAATCACCTCCTCCCCTCCCTTCTTTCCTTTCTTTCTTTTGTCCTAGTAATGAGAATAAAATCTCTGGAACTGACATACACTAGGAAGACATTCTACCACTCTTAGCCTCTCACTGGAGAATTCTAGGCAGAGGTTCTACCACTGAGCCATACCCAGCCCCCCACTGGGGCATGATAGGCATGGCAGCTCTACCACTGAATCACAGCTTAGCCCTTCACTAGGGGATTCTAGGCAGGGATTCTAATACTAGCCACCCCGTAGAACTTAAAAAATATTCACACTTAGTGTGACAGTCTTGATACACATTCAGCCCAGGATCAGCTGATGAAGAGACATATACAGTGAATCCTGCCAGAATTTCATCACACGGGTGCATTAGTGTCATTTCTCAATGCTATGACCAAATATTTAACCAGAAACAACTTCAGAAAGGTAGGAAGGTTTAGCTCACAGTTGGAGGGCACAGACCATCACGACACAGAAGTCACGATGGCAGAAGCATGGGGCAGCTGGTCATATAGCACCCACAATCAGGAAAGAGAGCCAGTACTAGGCTCACTTTTTTATTTTTTTATTCTGTCTAGGACCCTAATCCATGAGATACTGCTGTCCACATTTAGGGTGTATATTCTACTTAATTAAAATGCTTTGGAGGGGCTGGTGAGATGACTCAGTAGCTAAAGAAACTTGCTTTCAAGCCTGGTGTTTATGTCCCCAGAACCTACACACTGGAAAGAGAGAACAGACTCCTACAGAGTGTCCTCTGACCTTCTCTCAAGTGCCATAGCACACACACATAAATCAAATAATAAGTAAATAACTTCTTCTCTGGAAACACACACACTCACACACAATGCACATGTGTGTGAGTGTGTGTATGCTCTAGGGAGTCCTGGATCCAGCAGAGCTGACACTGAAGACCAGCCACCACAGATGGACTTCGTTTAGCCTCCAGCTTCCCCTGTCCCAGAGGCAGCACTCTCAGGCTCAGGATCCTCATACCCTTCTGTTTTAGTCATTGCTGAGAAGTGACACCAAGACCACAGCAGCTATTACAAATGGAAGCACTTAACTGGGGCTTGCTTATAGTTCCAGAGATTTGCTGTATTATCTTCATAGAAGGGAGAATTCACGGTGCTGGAGAACACCTGAGAGCTACATACTGATCCACAGGTCAAGAGAGAGAGAGATAGTCTGGGCTCGGCATGGACTTCTGAAACCTCAAAGGCCACCCCCAGTGATACATTTCCTCCTTCCAATCCTTCTAATCCTTTCAACTAGTGCCACTTCATGGTGACTAAATGTTTAAAAATATGAGCCTCTGGGAGGCATTCTTATTCAAATCACCACAGCCCCAGTCCCTGGCGGGTATTTGATAGGCACCCCGAGCCACCTGTTAGTTCACAGAAACTCTAGTGTGATCCAAGGAGGTCTTTAGAGTAAGACACTCTGTAACTCAGGACACTGCAAGGGTTTGTTTCCCCTCCCAGAACACAGAGACAAGTGTTCTGTCCAACGCTTTATTGTGCTTCCCTGCCGTGTCCTCACCCAATCCCATCCCCCATATCACCTTCCACTGTTGCCACCGTCATCAACCTCCCCTCTTCCTTATCTCCTATTCTCTTATCCAACTTCACGCCACCCCATGCTCTCTCCCCAGCTCTTTTCGTCCTGTTGGCCTTGGCCATTTACACTGGAGTCACTGTCAGCTTCCTGGGCCGCCGCTTTGGGGACTGGCGCTTTTCATGGTCTTACATCCTGGGCTGGGTGGCCCTGCTCATGACCTTCTTTGCAGGTACTGAGGCAGAGTGATGGGAAGGTGGAAGTCTGGGGCAAGGCAAGCGACCTCAGAGGATGAGGTGACAAGACACCCTACACACATCTGATGGCAAACTCTGGGTCCCAGGGAGGGAGGAAATGAATGAAGAGTCTCTTGAAACAGAAAGGCAGACCCAAAGGGTTTGGGTATCAACGGATTCTGTCCACACAGGCATTTTCTACATGTGTGCCTACCGGATGCTACAGTGCCGGCGTCTGTCCACCCCACGCTGAGACCCGGGACAAACCTTGCAGATAGAAGTTATGATGAAGGCACTGAAGAGGAAGGGGAGGACCTAGGAGCTGGAGGAAGTCTTGGCTCCTGAGGGAATGAGGGGGCTCAGTCCTGGATTCTAGATAGGGGAGTCCCTGATCCCTCTGTCCTGTGTGGGTCAGGTGGGAAGGAGTTGAGAAGACACGAACCCCTACCTGGCCCGAAGGGTGGTAGAGAAATGGAAACTCTTTTAGAGAGGCATTTTGTGATCTAATAAAACTGATGTGAAACTATCAAAGTGTGCGTCCTCACAGTGCTGGTTTGGAGAAATGGGCTAGGGTGGTGGTTGGGGGACAGGGGTATTCTGACATGGTGTCCTCTCTTCCTCAGTTCTGCAGGGATGGGAACAAGATAAATGGGTCCCTACCCTGGAGATGGCCATGGTTTAATGTCTAGAAATGGATGTGTGGGATAACAGGATGAACAAACTGATCTGAGGACCCTGCTCCCCACCCGCTCCAGGCAGCACCTTCCCTCTGCTTCCTTCCCTGGACGCCCTCTCCGCTAGGACCATCCAGGGAAGGAAGGGGAGGTTCTGCTCCCTCTCCATTTTAGTTTATGTTTTTGGAAGGACAGAGTCTCAGGTAGCCAAGGCTGGCCTTAAACCTGTGATCCTCGTGCCTCAGATCTCTTGAGTGCTGGGAAGACAGTAAGGGATGACAGACACATTCTGTGTTTCCCTGGAGAGAAGGTGTTGACCACTGGAAGACAGAGGCAGAAGACCCTGAATTGCTACTACTCATCTTGGTGTTAAGACACCCATGGAGGGCCAGCCAGGTGGGGTGAATTCTCACTATATTGTGAGATGAGAATGTGGGAAGGCCTTCCTGTCCTTAAGTTTTATGGAATCTTGTCTGTCCTGGACAGAGGCTTTAACTAGGACCATGGAATCTCTCTTCCCACCGAGTCCTCCCTCCCTTGGAACTGGTATTTTGACCCCGCTAATCTTCTACTATTGGAAACTCTAGCGCTAGAGTCTAGGAGCAGAGTGTAAAAACCACAGGAAAATGTGAAATAACTGCCCCCTCAGCCACATCTCCCCTTTGAGTTAATTCACACCCTAGTATGACTAGTCTACTTCCCACCTCTGGGCCCCCAAAGCCCTCCCTAAGGTCTTCCAGGAAGCCCTCTCTGTTGTCTCCAACTGTGGAGGCACAGAACCCGTGACAACAGTCTAAACCACTACCTAGACCACGGAAGGTGGACACCCCCAGAGCAGCCAGTGAGTGAAGACATCAGCAGGCCCACCCTCACCAGGCAGGAGGAGAAGAGGGGAGGGGAAACCGCGCAGGAAGGGAGGGTGTGAGAAGAGTCAGATGCCAGGCCTGAAGCTACAGCCAAAGTGACTGACTGCTGGCTGCTTCTTCAGCTGGGACGACCAGGGAGTCTGGGTGCATGACCTTCTCCTTTCTCTGAGACCCAACAGTCTGGGTTATCTGTGTCTTTACCCCATAAGAAGTAGAAAGCCAGAGCTGTGTCCATGGAGCCCTGTCGGTCCCTGGCTCTGCTTGCTGGCCTCCTGGGCCTGACTTCTTCTCTGATTGCTCTGAGCACTGACTTCTGGATAGTGGCCACAGGCCCCAGCTCCTCTTCCCACAGTGGCCTTTGGCCGAGGACACATGAGATCCAGGTAGCAGGTAAAGTGCCGTGGGCTCCCAGGTGGTGGGAATGGCCAGTGGGGAGCAGACACCCACAAGTCTCATCCTGCATTAGGTTATATCCATGTGACACAGAGCTTCTGTATCCTGGCTGCCCTGTGGAGCCTGGTGTCCGTGGGCTTCCTGATTTTGTCTTACAGTTCAGCCCTATCCCTCCCAGGCCGTGGCCCTCTGGTGTCAACTATCATGGCTTTTGCTGCAGGTATGAATGGAATCTGGGCTGCACTGGGACACCAGGGCTGGTGAGTCCTGCAGTGGCCGAGCCAGCTCTCTCTCTTGTTCTTGTCTTCAGCTCTCTCCATAATAGTGGCCATGGCGGTGTACACCAGTAATAGATGGAGCCAGACTCCATTTTCGCAGGTCCAGACATTCTTCTCATGGTCCTTTTACCTAGGCTGGGCCTCCTCTATCCTGTTCCTCTGTGCAGGTGACTACTCAGCCCACCTCCCCGGGGAGGACCCTGCTGGGGTGTGGGGAGGGGCAGTGCAGGGCACTCAAATACTCAATCTCTCCTCCCATCTCTGTCTCCATACCAGGCTGCCTGAGCCTGGGTGCTCACTGCAAAACCCCCCGGGCTGGGTACGAAACCTTATGAACAGAAGGCAAGCCAGCAGGGTCAGCAGGATGCCTGGAGCCTGGTCCTCACAGGAGCCACAGAGAAAATGCAGGACTCTGGCTCTGTCTCTCCCACCTTGCCTTACCCTTCATTGATTGCTTTCTTCACACATTCAATAAAAACATACGGAGATCTAATTGTTCCAAGATCAATTCAGTCAAGAAATAAGCCAAGCCAGGCCTATCTCCCAGTTGCTATGGAGGCTGGAGCAAGGGTGTCACAATTTCCAAGCCTGTTTGGGCTACACAGTGAGTTCAAGGCTGGCCAGGGTGACTTTGTGAGATCCTGCCTCAAGGCCAAAACTAAAACATGGGCAGGGATTGTGGCTCAGTGGAAGAGATTTGCTGAGCATGAATGAGGTCCGGAGTTCTTTCCCCAGCACCTAAGTCAACCATACCTGAGCCTTATGGTGGGTAAGAGAAGAGCCCTCAGGAGAGGGAGAGCCATCAGCTGCACACCAGAAATGGATTTTGCCCTGTGTGGACATAATTTTCCTGTGTTTCTCTCCCATCTTCAATTGCTTTTCTTTCTCCCATTTTCTATCTTTCTCTTTTCTTCCCCAAGTGGCCCCCATTTTTACTAGGTATTTCCTTTTCTCTCTGTGAGGCCACTCTGAGACCACTGATATGCATCACAAAAGGCTGTAACCACTAGCATTTGACATGGGCCAGACAACAGCCACAGCCTGAGGATGTGGGACAAAAACTAAACCCAGGCATATCTTTTGTTTTTTTTTAAACCAGAGATGATATTTAGCAACTATTCTTTAGGTTTAACATAGAAGAAGGACCACAGGGCCTCCTTCAAGCTAAGGTAAGCCTTCGACCACCAAGCTACATGCCCAACTCCCTTGTACCTTTGGAGACAATGTCTCACTAACTGCCCAGGCAGTCCTTGAATTCACAGCAATTCTCCTGCTACAGACTCATAATTCATGAGTACAGGAATTATGTGATCCAGGCAGAGGTGCCCAAAGATGGAGACATGGAAAGGATACGAAAGGGGGTGATTTGTGTCTAGACTGTAGAATGTGGTGGCAGTGGGAAATTATGACAGAGAGGCAGAATGGAGCCAGGGCCTCTATTGCCAAAGCTAGTTTTCTCCTGAGAATGGTGGCAAATTGTGCAATATCTGTGAACAGAGGAGAAGCTGTCCCAAGTGTGTGAGAGAGACAAGCCTCCCTCCAGTGACCGGGGAGTGAGACTGGAAGGTTGGAAAGCCGGTAGGAAGGGACAGAGCTTGGGGACAAAGGCATAATGGAAGCAAGGGGAGCTGGCCTGACAAGATGAGAGAGACAGCAGAGTTGCAACAAGTCCATGCCAGTGATCTTCTTGGCAATGTGGTTGAGTGGCCACAGAGGAATGCCGGGAGCAGGTGAGGCTATCTGGGGATCAGATGAGGAACCTAGGGCTAGAGGTGACGGTTATGGTTGCTCTCTCACATCTTCAGAGTCACTATCCTTAAGGAGAGGAGGGTTCTCCTAGAGAGAGGGTTATGATGGCACCCAGAGGAGATCAGCATTACCAGAGGAGTAGAGGAGAGGGTCAGAGAGGGCACAGACCGAGAACTGGGGGCCAGGAGAGCTTACGGGGTATCACGATAGTTAAAGAAGGAGCAGTTTTAGAACAACTTCATCAGTCAAGCAATAGCTGTAGCTTTGGAGCTCCTTCCTTCTTTTTATCCTTCCTTTCTTCCTTCCTCTACACCTCGCCTCTTCCTTTTCTTTTTTTGAGATGGGAGCTTAGCTGGTCTGAAACTCATATGTAGATCAAGCTAGCCTCAAAACTGAAGGTAATCCTCCAGCTTCCTTCTAGGATTACAGGCAGGAGCAACCAAGCCTGTTCCCAGGCCTGCTTTCTGAGCTGTCGGTTAAGAGAGCCTCGGAAACTAGGCTCAGAAGTTGAGTTCAGTTCCCAACACCCACAGCATGGTGGCACAAAGCCAAGGAACTTCAGTTCCAAGGGATTCAGTACCTCTGCCTCCACTGGGCACCTGCACTCACACGCACAAAACCACACACAGACACATGCATACACAGAACCACACACAGACACATGCACACACAGACAC
>JABTXL010004688.1:490496-512380 GCA_025134845.1 Neodon shergylaensis | reverse complement strand
CAGACACATGCACACACAGACACGTGCATACACAGAACCACACACAGTCACATGCATACACATAACCACAGAGAGACACAGAACCACACAGAGACACATGCATACACACAACCACACACAGACACATGCATACACAGAACCACACACACAGAACCACACACAGACACATGCATACACATAATTTAAAACAATTCACTTTTAAAAATTAAAAAAAAATCTTTTTTTAAAAAAGAGAAAGCTGCTGAAAGTTGGGCTTGGTGGTGCACTCCCTGCTCTTGGGAGCCTGAGGCCGGAGGACTGTTCAAAGTCTGAGGTTGGCCTGGCCAACATGGTAAGTTCTAGGACAGCTAAGAACTACATAATGAGACTCTGCCTCAAAACAGAACAGAACAAAAACTAGGAATGGCAGTTCAAGACTATAATCCGAGCACTGAGGAGGAAGAGACAGAAGAATCAGAAGTTCAAGGTCAGACCTGGGTTGCTCAGCAGGTTTGAAGGCACCATGGGCTACAGAGTTAAAAGATTCTGTCTCAAAACCACAATCCTGCTGGGTAGGTATAGTGGTACATGCCTTTGATCCCAGCACTTAGGAGGCAGAGGTAGGCAGATCTCTGTGAGTATGAGGTGAGAATGATCTACAGAGTGAGTTTCAGGACAGCCAGGGCTACAGGGTAAGACCCTGTCCCAGAATCAAACAAACAAACAAAAACAAAATATTCCAGAACAGAGACCAGAAAATGAATATGCTCTGGGAGAGGATATCCCTTTAAATAGCCACTAGACGAGGGTTCTGGAATCTCTGCTGCCTCATAGAGACCCATCCCCCCACCCGTGGGCTGTCTGTCCCAGGGGACCAGGCGGTGAGTCATTTTCTGGGGTGTGTATGTATAAGGGTAAGGGTGGAGAGGGCACTGGGCCAATAGAGGACTATATAGAGACATTTAACTGAGGTAGGAAGTCCCTGGAAGATAGTCACTGAGCTGTGTGGCCTGAAGTGAAGATGCATGTGGGGTGGGGAAGGGGGTGGCTTCCAGTGGGGGATGACTTAAAGTCCGCTAGGTGGTGGAGAACTAAGTTTCTTAGAGGGAGCCATAAGTTCTTAGGGAAGGTGGTCCGGGAAGGGGACAGGAGCATGGGGTGATAGGAGACTGGGAATCTTTTGTTTTGTCTGAGATAGTCTCGTGTAGCCCAGGTTGGTTGTAAGTTCACTATGTACTGAAAAGTGACCTTGAACTTCTGGTCCTCCTGCCCGCTTCCCCCACGTGCGGGAGACAGGTGTGCCCCACCACGCTTGGTTTATACTGTACCAGGGGATGGAACCTAGGACCTTGTGTGTGCTGGGCAAGCACTCGACCACTGAGCTACATTTTAGCTCCTGTTTTGTTCTATTTCTTTGTTTGAATTGAGATAGGGTCTCACACTGGAGTCCAGCTGGCCCAGAACTCCTTATGTGGCCCAGTACTGCCTTGAACTTTCAATCTCTTGCCTCGGCCTCCTTGGCACTAGGATTACAGGTTTGAATCACCACACGACTAGTGCTGGGGATCTTGAGGTCACCAAGCAGGGGGCTTGGGGAGGGAAGTGGAGGAGCCTCCCCTGAACCAAGGGTGTGAGCCAGTCGTACCTTGATGTCCTTGGCAGCTGCCCCCTTGGCATGGGGGTGAAGAGGAGCCTTCAGACGGGAGGCAATTTGCTTAATCTCTTGACCAGCATCCTCACAGTACTGTCCACTGCTACCAACTACTGGATACGACAGCAGGGGGGCCACAGTGGTTTGTGGCAGGAATGTACCCATGGCATCTGCTCCAACATTCCCTGCCAGAGTGAGACTTGCCCCTATATCAGACCACATTCCAAAGCCCATCCCTGTCCCCAGCTCCAGATGTTCCCTCCCACCCCAGGCTCAGATCCAGCTGTCCTCCACCACCAAGGCTTTTCCTCCCCAGACCTGTCTTGCTTCCTTCTTCTTGGTCCCCATATAAACACTGGGAGATGGCTGAGCTCTAGACACACATGGTGTGTGTGTGGGGGGGTGTCTAGGAGAGCTCAAGGCTGCTCTTTCATGGCGATGGGGTGCCCCACTGATGCTACCCTGTCTCTCTAGACACCCTGGCGGTGACTGCAGCATGCATGGTGTTGGCAGCGACCTTCAGTATCGTATCTTTGGGGATGGGGATGAGGATTTGGTGTCATGAGGGCGAGTCACTGCGTAGCCAGAATGCCATTGTCTTACTTTTTCTCAGCGGTGAGATGGCAGCTACACTCATGTGGGAATGGGTGGTGGTGATGGCAGTCCCGAAAGAGCTGGGTCAAGAGGGGTTGGCTGATAGGGTTAGAAGTGGAGGGGCGTGGCTGGAGGATGAAGTGAAGTCCAGTACTGGACAGACAGCCTCTTAACAGTAGGAGCAGGTGTATCTCTGTTTCTTTTGCCTGCTCTTGGGACTCTTTTCTTCCCACTGGGTTGCCTGATCCAGCCTGATAAGAAGGCTTTTGCCTTGTCTGTTCGTGTCTTGTTTGTCCTGTTTGGGTGTGGTTTCTTGGAGGTCAGGTCTTTTCTGAAAAGGAAATGGAAGGGAAGAAGCAGATCTGGGGGAGGGGGGAGATAATAGAGAAGCTGGGAGGCGTGGAGAGAGAAAACTGAGCAGATGTATTGTTTAAGGGGAGAACCTATTTTTAATAAAAAGTAAAAGTAGAAATGGAAAGGAAAGGGAAAGGAAAGGGAGGAGAGGGGAGGACAGAGGAGGGCAGGGGAAGGGAAGGAAAGGAAGGGGAAGGAGGGGGAATCCACAGAGGCCTAAGGGTAGCTGTTCTGAAGGGCATAGCCTAGGCAATAGGGGCAGGCTTGGGTGCAGCCACCACCTGGTCCCCCCCACCTGACGGGTGGGCGTGGCTCAGGGCTGCTGCTGATGATTGCACTGATTGGATACACTGCAAAGAATGCCTGGAAGCCAGAAGTCTTCTTCTCCTGGTCCTACTTTTTCGGATGGCTGGCTTTACCCTTCTCGTTTCTTGCGGGTAACCAGCACAAGGGGGAAAGGGTGGAGACTACCCCTCTAGAGGATTTCCCGCCCCAGAAACGTCCCAGTCTCCTGTTCTCCCAGGAAAGCCCACAATGACATCCAGGGACTCCCCAACACCTGCACTCCAGACTCCAGCACACCCGGTGGGGACGCCCTTGGAGCCCCCATCCCTAGTCCCCAGGCAGGCCAGGTCATCCGCCCCAGGGCCCACCTTTCTCCCTCCGGCTCTGCACTCCCCTCCTGCCAGGCTTCTGCTTTCTGCTGGCGGACATGATCATGCAGAGCACCGAAGCCATCAGCGGGTTCCCGGTGTGCCTGTGAATGCGGCCTGACTGGGGCAGAATAAAGGAATGGCTTTTAGCGCCGGTCCTGCGTGCTTTTCTGCGGAACTAGTTAGGCTTGAAGACTGCGGGAAAACGATTACCGGGGCTTGTAGAGTGAAGGAGGTCAGGAGGAATGTGGGCCGGTGGAAGCGGAGACATGGAACCTGGAGCATGGAGTGGACTCGGGGTGAAGAGGTGGGTCGCAGGAGATTTGGACGCAGGGAGAGGGTATGGGGATTAGCCGACACGGGGCGGGGGGAGTCGTAGGGGACGTGGGGACAGGGGACGAGAGGACACGGGGGAGTCACAGGGAAGGAAAGTGTAGCCGCATAGATGTGGAGGAAATCTAAAGGGAGGACGCGGAGGCGAGCAAACGATGGGGGAAAAGGCACAGGGTGCGCGTGGGAACACAGACACGGCGACCTGAAACGGTGAAGAAAGACGGACGGACGTGAACTGCAGAACTGGGGACTACAGAAGTACGAGGGGGAGGGGAGAGGACAAGCTAGCTCGCAGCCAATTTCACTCCCAGGCCTGCCCTTTCCCCTACTTCGGCGCCACGCCCCCTCTTCCAATCGGCCCGCCCTGGATTCCGCCTCTCTCCGAGTTCCGCTTTCCATTGGCTTCCTCTGGGCTGTGCAGCGATTGATTGGTTGGTGGCGCCGCGCGCAGGCGCAGAGACAGACCCGGGGGCGGATTGACCGAAAATCTGCATAAGCCGCAACCCGACCCGGCCAGTGACTGCTGCAGGAAGATGGCGGAGCTGCGCGCGCTCGTGGCTGTCAAGAGGGTCATCGACTTCGCTGTGAAGGTGACTTTCCCCACCCCGACTCTGTCCCAGCACCTTGAGACCGCAGCTGTGAGCTTCCAGGATCAGGAGCGTACCCCGCATGGGAGATCCTTCTCAATTTCTATTGCCCTTTGACCAGTCATACCTGGAGCAAAGATCAAGGGCTGTGAGTTTCTGACAATCAGATCCCTCTGGGGTCACGACCGTGCTTCCCTCTTTCTCAGTCCCTTGGTAACTGTGGGCTGGAGGAGTCATAGTTCCTGTTTAAACACACGGGGGAACTGAGGTTCAAAGTCACTTAGCAAGGGAGAACCCGAATAGACACTTGTGTGTGGGACCTGCGGTTCAGTCACTTTCTGGCTGCATTACCTGCTCTGCAAGTACCCCACATGGGGAGCCATCTGCTTCTTTGGGACTCAGAAACTGCCTCATGCACATAACCACAGGTTGCTCAAGGAAGCTCTTTTGCTAGAAAGGGAAGGAGACTTGTGTTTGCTGGAGAAGCGGTTTGAGGGCTGGACCCCTGAATTCCCAAAAAGAAGCTGGCAGAGGCAGCATTGAATCAGACTGGGTTCCAGGCCAGTCTCTCTCAATGCTTGGCCTATCCTGAAGGGAAAAAGATGGCGACAGTTCATGTGTGTCTATCCCCATCATCTTGGGGGGTCTGTTCTGTGTCCTTCACATTTCCTAGCTTTCCTGGTTCAGGACTGTGCACCCAAGACAGGTGAAAACTGGCTGCAACCATGACAGTGATACCACCGTCCCCACACCCCCACTGAGGAATGATACAGAAGACAGACTCAGGCATGAAATGGCCACAACTCTAACAGCAGACACTGAAGTGGGCACAAACCACCAGCAGACACACAGGTCCTGCACAGAGTCTAATCCATTTGCACATCTTCTGTCCCCTTAATCCCATAGAGTGGATGAGGAAACTGAGGCCCGTAGGATCCCCCAGCTGGGGAAGCAGCCAGAGTCAGAAGTCCAGGCAAGTGGGGCTCTTGGCCTGTTTGCTATAGAGAAAACAGGTTGGCTTAAGGATACTCCTCACAGCCCATGACAGAGATGATATTTCCAGACTTAAAGATACACACTTGGGTTCCTGGGATCCAACTCAACCACCATTTATTATTTGTTTGTTTGTTTTGTCTGTGTGCGTGTTGGTGGGGAATCAAATCAAAACTTTCCAAATGCTAGGCCAGGCAAGTGCTGTACCATTGAGCTATAGCTCCAATCGTTTATCTGTTTTATTTTTAAAATTATTATTATTATTATCAGGGCCTTTTTATTTAATTTTTAAAAATGATTATTTTATGTGCATTGGTGTTTTGTCTGCATGCATGCATGCGTGAGGATGTTGAATACCCTGGAGCTGGAGTTTGCAGACAGTTGTGAGATACCATGTGGATAGCCGTGACCTTTCAAAGCGCAGCCAGTGGCCAGCCCTTAGAGATAGTCTTATTTAGTCTAGGTTTGCCTGGAACTCACAATGATGTTGAGGATGACCCTGAACCCCTGATCCTCCTGTCTCCACATCGTAAGTGCTGGGATTACAGGTGTGTACTACCATGCCTGGGTCTCTGTGTTTTATTCCGAGGTGTTTACTAGTCCAGGCTGGCCTTAGACGCCCCATCCCCAGCCTCGCTTTGATGCTTGGCCTGTAGCACCTCACCCAGCATCCTCACCATCTTGAATCAGCTATGATCCCAGCACCTGCTAGCGCAGAACATGGGCCATGGTCATTTATGGTATGTTCAGTGAGAACTGCTAAAAGTGAACCCAGCATGGTGTCTACCTCATTCCTCTCCTCCAGGTCAATGGCACCTCCCTCCTGCACTATGCTGGGCTTCCTACTTCATATCCAACGTCTGCTGGCTCACTCCCCTAAAGGCAGTCAGGGAGTCAGACCTTGCTTGCTTCCTAATCACTTGGGCCAGACTTAGGCACCATTCTTTCTCCTAACCCCCAACCTCCTTTGGACTGTCAGTTCCCAGCCCCACTCCTAAAACACCACAGTTTCCTTTCCAGCCCCAGGCTCCAGGCTCCAAGTCCGAGCCCATTAGCCCCTGTTTCACCTGAACCCTAGCTCCAGCCTGCCCCCCGATCTTGGACTCTCCCCTTCAGCCCTTTCTCATAGCCTTGGGGGGTTTTACATGCAGGACTGGCCCTATCTTGTCATTCTCAGGGTTCTGTGGTCCCCAGCACTTTCCATACAAAGTCCCAGTTCCTTGGACTGGCTTTGGGGACCCTTTGTTATTTGGTGCCTTCATCTATGTTCCTCCTGCCCCCCCCTTGCCATTTCTACTTCCATGCCTCCAGCCTGTGCCCCTTGTAAACCGATTCCTTTGCCTCTGTCCTTCCTGCTCTATTTTCCAGTGTCTTCTTCCTGTCTTGACAATTGTGACAAGTTGATTGCGTCAACTTTGACCCAACCACCTTTCTCCACAGAACCCTGATCCTGTTCTGTAATCCCTTTCCATAGTATATGGTGGTCCTCTGTTCCCCCCAGTGTGCCACCTACACCCCCATTTCCAGATTGGCAGCTCCTGGCCAGCTGGACCAGGTGTGTCTCACCTCTGTTTCCACTGTCACCCAGTCCCTCACAGTGTTTACGCAAAGATCACCTTTTCTGAGGCCTGCCATGATCCCTTGGCAAAGGTTACAGTGCTCAGGGGCCCTGCCACTCCGGACTCCTCCCGTGTGAGCAACGTCACTTCTTATTGCCATTCTGGAATTTGAAATCTGCTGGGGAAAAAAGAGTGGCTGATGTGTTCACAGTAGGAACAGTCTCCGGCTGCAGGCCGGCTATCACAAAGGTTCATCCCACTGATAAAATGGCCTTTAACATGATTTTTTTTATGTGTAAGAATGTTTGCCTATAAATATGTTGTGTGCAGTATTTGCATGCTCTACTCTTGGAGGCCAGGAGAAGGCATCTGATCCCCTAGAACTGAATTTATAGATGGTTGTGAGCCACCATGCGAGTGCTGGGAACTGATTCCCAATCCCCTGCAAGTACAGCCAGTGTTCTTCACCGCTGAGTCCTCTCTCCGGATCCAGAGAGAATGGCCTGGACTCCAAAGCCGCCTGTCTGGGCCACTTTTGTCTCTGTGACTCCAAAGCCGCCTGTCTGGGCCACTCTTGTCTCTGTGACGCTGAGAAAGGTAATGAGCCACGCTGAGCCCCGTTCTCCCCCTCTTGGCTGTGGCACTTATGGTAGTACCTACTTTATGGGGGTCAATTACTTTTTATTGCATTTGTTTATTTGTGTGGAGGCGGGTCCTGCACATGTCACGGTCCTGCTATGGAGGCCAGAAGCCAACTTGAGGGCGTGGGTTCTCCGCCTTGACTGTGTGGGTTTCCGAGATCAAATTCAGGTTGTCTGGCTTGGCAGCAAGTCCCCTTATCTACTGAACCATCTCAGTGGCCCAAAAAGGTAGCCCAGGCTCATCTGAAACATCCTCCTCGTATGTATGCCTCTTCAGCGTATCCTGCTGGAAGGGCCACCACTGTGGATTGCTGAGTTGGGAGAATAGTCCTTGAATTGGTGCCTTCTTCAGTGAGTGCTGCTGACTCTTTGAACCGAGAATGATTGATGGGAGCCTCTTTAGCAACCTTAAAATGTAGCCAGTGCCTGCAGAGATGGAAAAGGTGGTATTAATAGGTATTTGGCAACTCTCTGATGTTTGGTTATGGTCAGGGGCACATTTTCCATAAGGGTTAACTCTCTTTGAGTTACACAGGAGAGGCTGGGTAATTTGAGGCCGCCCCACCCCTTCAGTGAGACTCCCCACACCTTCCCTTTACGACCTACACACTTTCGCCTCCCAGCCTCAGGCCCTGCTGTAACTCCAAGAGACACTTGGTGCCACCCGTGTGACCTCCCATCAGGCCTTGCTGCTCCGCTTGTCCTGTGCCCACCAGTGCTCTTTCCAATCGGGCTCCATTAAGAAAAGTCTGGCACAGACCCAAACGGTAGCCTGTGCACTGTGTCAAGGGCCCCGGAAAGGCTGCCAGGAGCTGCATTTTAAAACTCCCTCTTTAAAACAAGTGTTTGTTCGTGTGTGCGTACATGCACAAGCAGGCTTACGTGTATGTGCCATGGGTTCTCTCCTTTCACCGTGTGGGTCCTGGGAATCAAAGGCAGGTTGTCAGCCTTGGCAGCAGGCACCTGTGCACACTGAGCCTGCTCACTGGACCTCTAGTTGCTTTATCTCCATTTGTTTTTGTGTTTTTTTTTCATGTGTCCTATCCTGGCCTTGAACTCCTAATTCTCCTGCTTCTGCCTCCCAAATACTGGGATTATAGGTGTGCACCCTTACACTCTGCTAATAGAAACCTCTTTCCTTACAATCTTATCTACCCAGGAATCCTCCTTTTGAACAGTAAAAGTTCAAGGCCAGCACAAGCTACTGTGAATCCAAGGCATTCTGAGCAATGTAATAATAATACCCCATCTCAAAATTAAAGGGGGACACATTGCCGATGATCGGATTGTGTCTCTTAAAGGGAATAAGAAATAGTTTATTTTAGAGCCATTTTGAGTGACCATGGCCCAGCAACACAGATTAAGGTTAACAAATTACATCTTCCAATGTGGAAGTGGTTTCATGAAGTTTTCATAGTTTTTCAGAACAAAGAAAGTCATAGATCAAGGCAAGTTTAAAATACACTGGTGGCTGTGCAGAGAGGCAGGTTCATTGAGATGGGGGAGGCTTTTCTATAGGCCTAAAATGCTACATGGTGGCATTCTTAGCCTTTGGATTGGTGGGAGCTAGTGGTCTGCTAAGTTAATAGATTCTAAAGGTTTTTATCTATTAGGCCCAAGATGTTAGTTCAGATGCACAGGAGGGCCAAGACTAAGCTAGAACTAGCCCACGATAAGGTGATTAGCCTCTGGACCGTCAGCATTCCAATCTTTCCACAGCCCTGATATTCTCATCAGTTGAAATCTGCACACACAGCTTCCTTCTTGGATGTAGTAGACACAACTGCTAACTCCATAGAGCCTCCTGCTACTAAGACAGTCTTAAGTTAGACCCACTCCCTCTGCTCCCACTTCCTCCCTGGGTGATCTTGGTTCAGCACTTGGTTTCTCGTGCCTCAGTTACTCCAGTGTGGCAATAGCAGTGACCAAGTTCCCTGACTGTTAGGACAAGCTTCAAGAATTAAGGCTGCTAGCATGAATTAGACCCTTGGAGCAGGGCTGCCTGCTCAGGCCAAAGCGTAGGCTGCTGAGTCATCTGAATTCATGTCTGAAGGACCAGCAAGAGAGGGCTGGAGATGCCAGTCAGTGGTGGGGTGCTTGCTGGCATGCTAGGCTGACCCTCGGTTCTGTAGATGTGTCAAGCCAGCCATGGTTTGCTGGCTCAGTCCCTCCCAGTAGCTGGAAACATGTCGGGTGCCTTTAAAGGGGGCTCACTGAGCAGGTAAGCCAGCAGATTACCTTGACTCCCTTTTGTATCCAAGGGGTCCACAGTGAGATCAGCCCTGGGCCTTCCCCAACTTAACCAGCACAAGCTTTTCCTGCGGAGGGGGTTTTCCTCCCGTCTTAAAAGAGGAAACTCATATATTACATTTTTTTAAAAAGATAGGGTCTCAGCCCAAGTTGGTCTCAAGTTTTGTAGCCAAAGATAAGCTTGCACTTGAGATTCTTCCATTTCTTCTGTCCAAAATTCTGGAGTTACAGGCCCATATCACCATACTCGATTTATCTGGTCCTGGGGGTGGAGACTCTGCAAACTAGGCTACATCCCCAGCCCTATCTTGAACTTTGTTTTTTAAGGCAAAGGTTTTTGTTTTTATTTTCCTTGCTGGCATGTGCTAAGTGCATGGGGAGGTGCTTTGGGACCTTAGTTGTGACCTTGTAAGGCAGGCAGTTCTCACCAGTTTGTTGGCCAGGATTTGCTTCACAGGTAGTTGATGTGGGATTCCCCTCTGTATGCTGTGGATACCATTGGTTAATAAAGAAATTGCCTTGGCCTGATAGGGTAGAGTAGGGCTAGGTGGAGAAAACTACTGCTGGGAGAAAGAACGTGGAGTCAGAGAGAAGCCATGTAGCCCCACCAGAGACAGATGCTGGAACTTTACCCTGTAAGCCACAGCCACATAGCACACAGATTACTAGAAATGGGTTAAATTAAGATGGAAAAGTTAGCCAATAAGACGCTAGAACTAATGGGCCAAGCACTGATTTAATTAATACAGTTTCTGTGTGGTTATTTTGGTTCTGGGTGGCTGGGATGAACAAGCAGCCTCCTACAACAGGTAGTGATGTATAGGACAATTCAGAACTAGGGCTGTTAACCTAGAATTCATGAGGATCACAACTCTAGGGCTAGCCTGGGCCACAGAGCAAGTTTAAGGCCAACATGGGTAAATTTGTAAGACCCTATGTCAACATAAAAAGAGCCAACTGGTGGAATGCCTGCCTAAAATCTACCAATGAGGAGCTGGGGTCCTGCCTCAGTGGTAGAACCCCCATTAAAGTCTCCCAGTGAGGGATTGGGGTGTGACTCAGTGGGAGAATCCCACCTAGAATCCCTCCAGTGTGGCTCAGAGGTAGAACCTCTGTCTTGCATGCCTTTGGAAGGCCATAGATGCCTATCACAGAAGTCAGTGCTGCTGGTCTCTCTACCATGAAGCCACCCTGGGCTGCACTGGCTGCACTGGCTTCCCTTAACTCTATCTACTCTCCCAACCCCTTTCTGCTTCAGGGTCTTAGCACCTGCTGCAAACTTCCCTGGAATACTGTTCCTCACACTTCATTGGGTCAACCTCAGTCCTCTTTCAGATCTTAGCCTGAGGGCCACTATCCCGTGGAGCTCTTGCCTAAAAGCTTCCTCAGGCCCCTGTTGCCTTCCCTCAACAGCTTCAGAAAGTCCTGGAAATCCTCAGGTGGTGCCTCAGGGGCTGCCAGACTGTGACACCCGCTCCCTCCTCTGTGCATGGGCATGATGAGAGCTGTCCTCTGAGACTAGATCACTGCGTGAGGATAAGTACAGTGGCTCAGAGCTAGGGACTTTTCATTTGTGGTGGGTAGCAGTGTCGGGTACCGCTAATGACACATACCTGTAAGCCTGGCGCTAGAGCTGAAGGAAGTGAGGTCCTTTGATCTCTGCATGCAACCCATAACTCGTGAAGGCACAAATACACACAAATTATATTATATACTAATTATATATGCATGTGTTGTATGTGCACATGTGAATACAGTACATAAAGATGCCAGAAGAGGGTGTCAGACCCCCCCTAGAGCTAGGGCTATAGGCAAATGTGGTACTCCAGTCCTCTGGAAGAGCAGCAAGTCTTTAAAAAGTATACAGCCTTTACTAAACCAGTTCTCTGCTGGGCCTCTTAAGAGGGTGCTCTGCCCACATCCTGAGTTTGGGTCTATGGAACTAAATTAGGCTGTTTGTTTCGAGCTGATCTCACTGCACAGCCTGCCCTCAAGCTCCTGAACCTCTTGCCTCAGCCACCCTTGTGTTTGGATTTCCTGGTAGGTGTTGTTCACTGGGGCTAAAGCATACAAAACTTTCTCCCATAAATACACACGTGTGTGTATACACACACACACAAACACGCACATGCATATGCCAAGGGTAGAGACAGAGTCCGGACAACCATGTCAAATGACTCTGCTGCTTAGTAAAATCTGAGTGAGATGAGAGGGTGGCCTGGCATCACCTGTGAGTTCTACAGGGTCCAGAACCCATGCCCTAGACAAGGTCGTGGCCCTTTATGGACCTCTGCGGTCTCCATCTCTCTATGCAAGGGTCAGTACGAAGGCCCTGGCCTCAAGCCCCTCTCTGACACTGCCTTCCCTGTCTGCCACACAGATCCGGGTAAAGCCTGACAAGTCAGGAGTGGTCACCGATGGCGTGAAACATTCCATGAACCCTTTCTGTGAGATCGCAGTGGAGGAGGCTGTGCGGCTCAAAGAGAAGAAGCTGGTAAAGGAGGTCATTGCTGTCAGCTGTGGCCCCGCCCAATGCCAGGTACCCAGGTACCCTGAGTGGGATCGAGGAGGCTAGGACCGAGGGCCTAGACTCAGGTCTGAGGGAGGAGGCTGGGGCCTGG
Organism: Neodon shergylaensis; assembly: GCA_025134845.1. Classification (NCBI taxonomy): domain Eukaryota; kingdom Metazoa; phylum Chordata; class Mammalia; order Rodentia; family Cricetidae; genus Neodon; species Neodon shergylaensis. Next base: position 500,165 of record JABTXL010004688.1, on the reverse strand, counting down.
ATCCTGGGTCTGAGGGAGGAAGCTGGGGCCTGAACCCTGGATCTGAAGGAGGGAGGTTGGGCCTAAACCCTAGGTCCTGGTCACGAGCATGATGAACGATGTCTAGTTAACTGCTCTGCCCTCTTCAGGAGACCATCCGCACTGCTCTGGCCATGGGTGCAGACAGAGGCATCCATGTGGAGGTGCCAGCGGCACAGGCAGAAAGCTTGGGCCCTCTACAGGTGGCCCGGGTCCTCGCCAAGCTGGCTGAGAAGGAGAAGGTGGACCTTCTGTTCCTGGGCAAGCAGGTTGGTGTGCCAGTCCTTCAGTTGCCCACCCCTCCTCACGCTGCTTGGGGTAGGTGTGAGACCACAGCAGCGGGCTCAGGCTGGTGGCACAGGCCACTGTGAGTGTCAAAAAGATGCTTTTGGTCAAGTTCAGAGTTCAGCAAGCTATGGTTTGGGCTCACATGGGTGAGACAGGCCTGGCACAAGCCAGGGGCAGTGTAGGAACAAGCTGAGTCTGGCTCGATAGCTGTGTCTGTGTTTGGGACAGGAGTGTGAACAACCAAAGAACGTGCTGAGTGGGGGGCCAGACCCTTGGTGTGTGAGGGCTAAGACATCAGGGGGATGTGGGTAGGAATTCAGGAGACTGGCCTGGCCTTGAAACAGACTTGAGTGTGTTTGTTGTAGAGCACTAGTGAGCCACAGCCAGTCTGTGAGCAGGAGACAGGATCTCCTCTGGGGCCAGGATGAATGGCCGGAGTTGGGAGAAGGTGGCCCCAAGGCTGCACTGGGGCTTGCTGAGGCAATCTTGCCTCTACTTCACCTTCCCCTCTGGAGACTCAGGGACACTGCCCTTGCTGTGGGAACTGCCTCTTCCACCCTTCTCACAAAGATAAGCTTCCAGGCTAGAGAGAGGACTCAGCAGTTAAGAACACTGAGTTCAGTTCCCAGCAACCACATGGTGGCTCACAACCATCTATAGTGGGATCTGATGCCCTCTTATGGTGTAAAGTCATACATACAGATAAGGCAGTCATACATAAACTCTTTTTTAAAAGGGATAGACTTCATGGTGTCACGGGAGGAGGGCAGAAGAAGGGGGATGTGGGAACAGCCACGGGCAGTGGGGAGGAGGGGGATGACGGGGTTATCAATGGGTGCTGAGAAGGTGAGAGATCAATGAGGCACAGAGGCAGAGGATACAGGAAGCCAAAGAGGCAACTGGGGTCCTAGGGATGAGAGAAGGGGCTCCAGGGCTAGGCTTAGGAAGAGGGTATAAGTGCAGGTCATGGGAATCCTGCCAGCATGGTGAAAGTCAGATAATGGAAGACATTACCAAAAGCTAGGGAATCGCAGCAGAATCCATAAACTGAGGCCAAGTGCTAAATCAGGGAACAAACCAAAAAGACAGGGCCTGGTGGGGTTGGGGTCCAGGGCTCCCTGATACTAGGTGTTGGCAGCTGGCATTTAGCAGCTCCAGGAACATCAGGGTTTCATGATCCATCTTGAGTCCTATGCCCCCCCCCAACCAATCAGTGAGTATGAAGGGGAGTGTGGATAGAATATTCTTACTGCCTTTGCTCTTGTACCTTTCTGGTTTCCTCTGTGGCAGGCACAGATCCTGGCTGCCTTGTGGAAGTTAGGTAAATGAATGACCGTACAGAGGTCAAAAGGGATGCCCAGTGCCTCCATACCCCTGTACAAGTGACTGCTTATTCCCTTGGTCCCAGGGAAGAAGTCATTGTAGAATAGGAATTAACCTATGGCTCCAGGAAACATCTGCTTTGCCAATAAAGTTTTATTGGTACAGCCATACTTGTTTATTTACATACTTCCTGTAGCCAGGGTGCTATGCGATCTGCTTGCACAGCTTGCAAAGTTTTAGTACTTCCCGCCTTGCCTGCTGAGCACTCTTACTGATAAGAAGTCTAACCGGGCTGGAACAAGCCCAGGCATCATCATGAAGTCCTCCCTCTCTCTGCCTACCAGGCCATTGATGACGACTGTAACCAGACAGGTCAGATGACAGCTGGACTTCTGGACTGGCCGCAGGTGAGGCTGGGGTAAGGAGCACCAGATCTCATCCTCCAAGCCCAACCCCTCCCTGGGACCTTTGCACCTTCTGTCTTCGCCTCCTGCTGTGCTGTTCTCCTCCACCGGCTTTCTGGTTCTCTCAATGCTCTGCTTCACAGCTCTGCTCAGAGGGTCTTTCTTGCCCTCCCTGGATGAGGCAATGTTCTGAAGAGACTAGTTTACCAGTTACTAGACTATCAGGATTTTTTGTAACACCTTCACTGAGAAATCAGGGACCTACAGTAAGCTGTGCACCTAAAGCATATGATTTACAGTGAGAGACCTTGTCTCAAAATATAAGGTAGAGGGCTGGCATGAGGACTCAGTGATAAAGGTGCCCTACCACCCAGCCTGCTGAGCTGAGTCTGATCCCCTAGACCTACGGTAGGAAAAAAACCAACTCCCCCAACTTATATATACATACATATACACATACATACATACATACGTATGTATGTATGGCCATATACATATGTATGTATATATACATACACACATGCTAAAAAAATAAATGAAAAATAGATGTAAATTTTAAGAGTAATAAGATGGAGCGTGGCTGAGGAAGACATCAGCTGTTGTCCCCTGAACTCCACATGCACCTGTACACCCACACAGGTGCAAAGCCACACGAAGTTCACCATCTGGCACATTTTGACACAGGGTTTACCCATGAATTCATTTCCAGAGTCATAATGCACCTCGAATATCAGGTTTTAAATTTAAACCAATGAGGACATGGCAAGAGGACTCAACAGGTAAAGCCTCTTGGTGGCAAGTCTGGCCACCTGACTTGCATCCCTGAGAAGGAGCTGCTCATTTCCTCCCTCCCTCCACCTCTTGAGTACGGGGGTGATAGGCCTGTCCCAGTTTACGTGGTGCTGGGGATGGAACGCAAGGCCTTGTGCATAGCAGGCAAGCATTGTACCAACTGAGTTACATCTCCCACCTCCAAGTTCCTGATTCTATAGCAGAGTTGAAATCTTTAGCTAATATTGAGGACAGGAGCGATGGCTCGAAAGTTAATAGCATGGTTCCCAGTACCCGTGTCAGGAAGCTTACTGCCTGTGACTCCAGTTCCAGGGGATCCAACACCTCCTTCTGGCCACTGTAGACAGGGTTCTCGTGTGTGTGTCTGTGTGTGTATACGCGCACATGTGCACACACATAATAAAATGATGAATGTAGCTAGTGTTAAAATAGCAAAGGTGACCGTAGCTGAGACAACGTAAACAAAGCAGAGTCAAGGAAGCGACATGTCTAGCGTGTTCTACCCTTTCTCCCTCTATCTCTTAAAGACTTTTTATTATTTTTATTTACATATATGTGTGTATTTGTGTGAATGTGTGTGGGTGCCCTCAGAAACCAGAGGTGGCACTGGATCCCCTACAACTGGAGTTACAGATGGATATGAACCACTGTGTGGGTCCTGGGAATTGAACTTGGATCCTCTGGAAGGGCACTAAGTGTTCTTAACTTAGCCTTCTCTCTAGCTCCTAGATTTATTTTGTTGTGGGGGAGGGGTGCTATGTGTGCAGGTGCCTACAGAGGCCAGAAGAGGGCATCAGATCCCTGGAGCTGTAGTTACAGGCAGTTGTTAGCCTCCCACATGGATGCTGGGAAGCAGACTCAGGACCTCTGCAGGATCAACTAGTGCTTTTAACCACCGAGTCACCTCTCCGGCCCCATTGCCACATTTGAATAAAAACATAGAGATGAGCCCGCACCCGTGTTTGCTTGCTGTCTGTCACCCCTGATTTTACGTGTCACATAGACTCTTGTCTTTGGGATTCACCTGCTCATTTCGCCCCTCTTTGCTTATGCTCAGTGCCTGTTTTGAATTGACCTTTCTCTGACACTGTCCCCTCCAGGGCACATTCGCCTCTCAGGTGACACTGGAGGGGGACAAGATAAAAGTGGAGCGGGAAATCGATGGGGGTCTGGAGACCATACGCCTGAAGCTGCCCTCTGTGGTGACTGCCGACCTGAGGCTCAATGAGCCTCGCTATGCCACCCTGCCCAACATCATGGTGAGTGGTTGGGGCAAGCCACTGGGGCCTATCATGGGAAGGACTGGTGCCTCCTCAGTGATTGGATGGCACACGGGATATAACATCTGAAGGAGAGGTCACCTGGCATTCTTGGCTAACGGTTCCCAGGCTCTTCTCTGCCGGTGATAAAGTTAACGAGCTAGTGTAGCGACAGGAGAACCTGTCAGGGTCACAGCTGGTAGAAAGTCTCTGCAGACCCCAGCGGGGTTTCTTCCTGTCATCCTAGCCAGTGGGAGTTCACTAGACAAGCCTGGGCAAATTGCACGGCTTCATCCAGTCACCTTAGCTCACGAGGGAAGGCTCATGGTTCTCTGCCAGCTGGCCGTCATTGTATAGGGTGTCTTGGTGGGACCTAAGGTCTCTTGGTCAAAAGGAATTGATCCCAAATCCTCACAGTAAGCAGAATAAGTTCTTTCGTTCTACTTGACCAGAATGGTGTTGGTGAGTCACCTTGGCCGATACGGAAGGTTGAGTGTGTCACCTGTCTATTAGGAGGATTCAGTGGGTCAAGCCAGCCAATGTGGAGGCTTCAGTAGGTCAGCTCAGCTGCAGCCTCTTCTCCCTGTGCTCTGTGAGAAGCTTAGGATGGGTCAGTAAGGGAGATCTTCTGCTGTAATGGAGCATCCCAGGGCGTCCCAGCCTGTAGGAATAGACTACTTGCAGTGTAACTGTGAGAAAGTATAGCCCTGGCCAGCAGGGAGGTCCTGAGGGATGCTGGCGCCAGCTAGCCTCTGTGTCTGCACCACTCACCGAGAGGAGGTAGGGTCAGGACGGGCTTAGCCCTGTGAGCCACCAATTCCTGTGTGCAGAAAGCCAAGAAGAAGAAGATTGAAGTGATGAAGCCTGGAGACCTGGGTGTGGACCTGACCTCCAAGGTCTCTGTGATCAGTGTGGAGGAGCCCCCTCAACGCTTGGCAGGAGTCAAGGTGGAGACCACAGAGGACCTGGTGGCCAAGTTGAAGGAGGTGGGGCGGATCTGAGACCCTCCCTGGTACTCTGCAATAAAACTGTGCCTTTCCAAGACACTGCCTCTGTTTCCTCATTCTGTGGATGTCCATCCCTTGATTCAGTCATCCAGCAAGGTGACAGGCCCTGTGCAGGGTGAGGCTGAGGAGCGAGCCTTGAGTCACAGCCTGCCACTGACTTCAGTGTGACGGAATGGAAGCTGGTAGAAGCCACTGTAGTACAGGCTGATGAGGGCTGGGCAGAGGTGCACACTGACCTAGGTCTTCTCTGGGATACCTAGCCTGACTGGTGGGGTCAGAGAACCTTCTTGAAAATGGTGTTCAGATGAGTGCTGGAAGAATATCGGGGAGACAAGGGCTCATAGCTGCAGAGGGTTTGGGTAGTCCGACATCTAGCTAGACAAATCTCTACTGAGACTTGGCAGTAGCATCTTTTGTCTTCTGAGGGATACATAGGCCAGGAAGACATTGAAAGCCTGTGGCCTGAGTCTGTGGTTCAGTGGCAGAGCACTTGTCCAGCATCAAGACACCCTGCATTCCACTCCAGCAACAGAAGCTCAAGCCAAGTCAAAGATGGTGGCTGTTGACTAGAATCCCAGCACCATGCTGAGGCAGGACGAATGCTGTGAGTTTGAGGCCAGTGTGGGCCTCACAGGGCAAACAACAGACGAATTCTCAGGTGAGATGACGAGGCCAGGGCCCTACGGTCGGATACAGAGACTCTAGATGCCCACACTAGTCCTTGCCAAGCTGTCCCCGGCAGACCAGAGCACACGGCACTGCGCTGTGTCACAGTGAGGAGGATGGGTTCTGTGTCTAAGCCTTAGAGTTCAGGCCCCACCTCTGGCTGATTCTAGCTCCAGAATCCTGAGGCAGATGATCTTTGAGTCAAGGCTGCAAACTCATCAGGTGGGATTAGAATAATAATAGCTGTGAATTCAGGTTGCTTTTTGTGGTATGACTTCATGGCTTCAAACAGCATTAGGCTTAGATTGCTCACGAGTCTGTAGTTTGGACATGTGCTGTGGTCCTCTGCACTGTAATTGAGGTGCTTGAGCCCTCCCCAAAGCTTTTTGTTTAAAAGGAGATTTTTTATTTTATTTAGGTGTATAGTGTGTGTGCGTGTGTGTGCGTGTGGCAGGAGGGTATATGTGCATGGTTAAAGGCACCTCTGGAAGCCAGAGGCAAAGGATCTGCTGGAGTTAGAGTCACAGGTGGCTGTGAACCGCCGACGGGTGCTGGCAAGAGCAGGAAGGGACCACTTAGCCTGAGCCTTCCTACCAGCCCTAGAATGTCTTCGGTTTATTTTTGAAGGTTTCATAGATATGTACAATGTATCTTACCAGGCATGATGATGCAGACATTTAATTCTAGCCCTGGGGAGGCAGAGGCAGAAGCAGGCAGGTCTCTGTGAGTTCAAGACCATCTTGGTCTATATACCAAGTTCCAGGACAGCCAGAACCACATAGTGAGACCCTGTCTCCTCCAGAATGTCCCCATCCTATCTTCGCATCGTCTTATTTTTAAATAATGTTTGTAACCCTCTAATTCCAGTCAGTCCTGCTCGCTGTAATGTGGATTGATCTTGTTGGCTAATTCTTGTGCAGATAACCACAGTTACTAGTGTTACGGCACTTTGGCTCTCTTCCAACAGTTACATTCTCTCTGCCCCTTCTGTGGTGTTCGGGTGGCAGAGGGAATGGTACTCATGCCCATTTAGGGCTGAGCACTCAAAAGTCACTTAGTTTCACCAAGATGGTGGCAGCCTCTGAGAGACCCACGGAGGCTCTGAGGGGAGCGGGGTAGTCTGCTGAGCCCGCGGCATCTCTCAGACAGCTGAAAACGGGCAAGGCAGGTCTTATGGGGAGACGCTTTTAAAAAGTGCTCTCACAAAGTGGAAGGGAAGATGAGGAGCAGAGCTGTGCTTGCGGTGGACACAGCTGTGAAGGGTGTTGAATGGTACGAGCGCATGGATGCAGTGGACAAAGAACATTATTACTGAACAGGGCCGTCCTTGGCCAGCAGGCTGACCGCCACCATGGAGCCAGCAGCCTGGAACCGGTACAGAAGCATGTCCTTACTGAATATGGCTGCTCACAGGCCCGTGGGCTGGTCCGCAGCATGGAGACAATGCTGCTGCAGCCTATTCTGCTCACCCTGCTGGGGAGAGGAGATGGCGGGGCTGTGGCATCATCCACAGGTTACAAGCACAGAAGGTCATACCAGTGAGCCACAGGGCAGCTGGCACCAAGGGCAGGGAGGTCTGCAGTAGTCTGAAGCTCTTAAGGATCCTGTCCCCAGATGCGCTGCAAACCCCCAAGATCACCCTGACTCTGGGCAACAACAGGAGATCTGAGATGATTCTCAGTATTTATGATGAACCAAACCAATGACTTGTTGCAATAAGCATTTGCCTGTAAAGCTGTTTGGGCAATGTCACGTCCATGAACAAATGTGTGATGGAGAGGAGGGAAACATGGCCGAATGGATAGGCATGTGTGCAGAAAAGAGGTGGAGCTAGAGACAGGTGTGGGAGCGTGCTGCAGATCAGGAAGCATGTCATTGCCAAATAGGACCTGCAGGATGGTATGCAGCAGGCTCTGGCCCCAAACGCACACTGACTCTGAGCAAGGACAGGATGTCAGAGATGGAGAACAGGCCATTTTCTGGATTGGACCTTCTTGAAAGACCTTCATGGTCTGTGTGCCGCTGGAGGCCATGTTCATGTCCGTGATTCATGTTACCACTGGATGCCATGTTGTCATGGTCTGTGCCACTGCCTGGAACCATGTTAATGTCTGTGGGCCATGCTGCTGCCAAAGGCCGTGTTCCCTGTTGCTGCTGAAGGCCCTATGGATGACCATGGTCTGTGCTCCTGCTGGACCATGTTGATGTCCAAAGGCCATGGTGATGTATGAGGCCTGTGTACCATGCTTTCTTTTGGGCCACCCACCAGCTCCCAAGTTATGACATGGAGACTTATTAATAGTTATAAATGCTCAGCCTTAGCTTATGCTCATTTCTGGCTAGCTTTTTTCCCCTTTAACTTAAATTAAATATTTATCTATATTTTGCCTTGAGCTTTTTTTTTAAACCTTCTTTCTTTTTATCTTACTTTCCTGCTGCCTGTGTGTCTGGCTGGCTGGTGGCTGCCTGACTTCTGGCCCTGGGTATGTCCCTCTTTCTCCTCTTCTTTCTTCTCTCTTGAGCCTTAGATTTCTCCTCTTCCTTATTCTCTCTGCCCACCAGCCCTGCCTGCCCCTCTCCTGCCTAGCCATTCAGCTTTTTATTAGAGCAATCAGATGCCTTAGGCAGGCAAGGTGAAACAGCAACACATCTTTCTATAATTAAATGAAACATAAACAAATGTAACACATATTTCCCCAGTTAAAATAATGTTCCACAGCAGGTCTGTGCTCGTGCCAAGAGCCATGGTGATGTCTGTGGTCCACGCTGTTGCCAGAAACCATGTGGAAGTAACTACAACTAACTAAAGTAACAAACGCTCCTTTTGCAGTGGCATTAATGACTGCAGAACACAGTTGAGATGAGAGACAATGACACCCCCAAAGAAATAGTCTATTCAGAAAGCCATTGGAGAGAGCCCTTAAAACTGTGATAGGGATGCTAGAGTCTATCTTTTCACAGTTGGTGGCATCTGGTGGGGTGGGGAAGGACTCCATTTTCATTAAGTGGCTGGTAACTGGGAGTCTGACCATGTTCCAATGAGTATATGGCAACATAAATTGGACTTAGTGTGTTTTTCTTCCTTCTTTCTCTTCTTTTTTTGGGGGAGGGTCAAAGTTGGGGGTGGACCTGGGAAGACTGGGAAGCGAGTGTGATCAGGGTGTATTGTGTGAAATTCCCAAATAGTCAATAAAAAATATTATATCAGAAAAAAGTCACTTAATCTAAGCACTTTAGACAGTTAGGGGTCTTTTCCTTAGCTGCTGCTCACCGCACAAAGGCGTCTCTGGCCAAGTGAGAGCAACATTAACTTATGCCAAATGCTCTTCTAAAACAGATTTATTACTAGACATTGTGGTGCTCACCTTTAACCCAGCACTCAGGAGGCAGAGTCAGATGAATCTCTTGTTGTAGGAGGCCCTCTTATTTGTTCCCAGCTGCCCAGAACTGAAATAACCACACAGAAACTGTACCAATTAAATCGCTGCTTGGCCCATTAGCTCTATCTTTTATTGGCTAACTCTTACATCTTAGTTTAACCCATTTCTATTAATTTGTGTATCATCACAAGACTGTGATTTACCAGATAAAGTTCAGGTGTCTGTCTTTGGCAGGGCTACATGGCCTCTCTCTGACTCCATGTTCTTTTTCCCAGCATTCAGTTTAGTTTTCCCCACCTAGCTTTACTCTACCCTATCAGGCCAAGCCAGTTTCTTTATCAACCAATGGTATTCACAGCATACAGAGGGGAATCCCATATCACAGCCTGATCTGCAGATTGAGTTCCAGGACAGCCAGGGCTAAAGAGAGACCCTGTCTCAAGGAAAGTGTGATTCCTTATTTTTAAATCTTATGTGTGTACATGTGTCTGTGTAGCACTTACATGCATGCGGTTGTGTGTGTGTGTGTGTG
>JABTXL010004688.1:461171-475547 GCA_025134845.1 Neodon shergylaensis | reverse complement strand
TGAGCTACCCCCAGCCCCTCACTGGGGGATCCTAGGCAGGGCTCTACTGCTGAGCTACCCCCAGCCCCTCGCTGGGAGATTCTAAGCAAATATTAAGCTATAGCCCAGACCTCTTTTTACTTTCTGTTTCACAGTAAGGTCTCACTAAGCTGGTTAGGCTGGACCTGCACTTTCCTTAGCCTCCTCGACACCTGCCATAACACCCTGCAATACAAGTCCCTGGCTCAGAGTCACTTTGACCCAGCTCATTTCTTTGCTCACACTTCTGCACCCAGCCAGTAACAGCCTGCAGGCTGTGCCCCCAAACAGCTTGAGATGCAGGAACTGGATTCCTGAAGCAGAAAAGTGCTTGTCAGTCATGTGTCAATCACTGTTTAACAGTCTTCAGTGGCCTTGGCGTGAAGTGCAGTCAGTCCAGAGCCTCTCACCAACGCTGGGAAGCTCTGAGCTCCCTGTCTCTAAGAGCAGCTGAAGGCTGTCCTCCTTGTCAGACAGGGCTCCCCTTTCTCCAGCAATCCTATCTCAAACCTACCGCCCCAATTCTGTCTATATTTCTGCACATGCATCTGTTTCTTTGATACGCATCTATCAGTCCATTTGTTCAGTGTTTTTCTACTAGACCCTGTGAGTCCCCAGACCTTGAACTCACTATGTAACTTCCTGCCTTCTCTTCCTGGGTGCTGGTGTGCACCACTGTCCTGGCTTTAAATAGTAATGGGATTTGTGTCTAGAACTTTGTGAATGCCAGGGAAGTACCCTACCCTCTGAGAATCAGTTTGTTCTGCGGCATCGCTGGGGTTTCCTAAATTCTGGGGCTATTCCTATGTATCCACCTCCTTACCCCACCCACTGACATCTGGGCCCCACCAGTGCCCAGCCCCCACAGCCCTGTCCCACCCCGCCGCCCAGCACAGACGCACGCAGGAGCCGCATGGAGGCGCTGGACGCTCCAAGTCGGTTGGCTGCTCGACAGGTGTAGTTGCCATAGTGCCTAGCGCTCACGTTGGCGAAGAGAAGCATGGAGCGGGTGCGCTCCGTCTGCACTTTGAGACCCTCCGCCGAGCCGCTGCTTAGCCTGCCGGGGATCCGGATCAGGGTTGGTTTCGGCCTCCCTGGGGGTGCAGTGCCCAGCTCCCCCTCAAACATCCAGGCTCCTTTCTTCTCCCAAGAGACTCAGAACTCTACGTAATCCATGTACCCCAAGCCTCCCCGCTGATCCCTTCTCCAAGCACCAGGGCCACTCTAGTACCCACCATGCGTCCCTAATCCACAGTGCCTCTTAAACTCAGCCCTGGTGGTCTCTTAATTTCTCTTCCACACCTTTAGCATCGACCCTCTACCCCAGACCTCCTTGCGTGGCGCGGGGGAAGGGCGGGGAGTAATCCTAGCATTCATTATACTGGTGCCTGAAGTAGTCTTTCTTCCAGGAGCCTACAGACCCAGTAACCTACACAGTGAACCCTAGATTCTCAGGACCCAGGTCTCCGCACCTTTGCACTACCAGTTTCTCCATCCTAGCTCTGTGATCTGAGACTTAGGACCTCCCTCCCCTCCCCTCTTCCCTTGGCCTTGCCCAGTGCAGTCCTCACAGCCTGTCATCCTTGTACCACTGGAAATCTGCAGGCGGCACAGCCATGGCTTCGCAACGCAGGAGGGCCGCCCGGCCCAGGGCGGTTCGTGCGCTGGTCACGTCGGTGATAGTCGGGGGATCTTTAGAGAAATGGGGGACAGAGGCACGTCCTTGCTGCACGGGGACTTCAGGGCCCCATTTCAGCACCCTCCTCCTTCAGATCCGAATTCCCACCCAGCTGCCAGCTTCATATGGCAGACTCCTCCTCCCCATCATCAGGGTCGGCCAGTTCTCCCCCTTGATGCTCACAATTCACTGTGACCAGCACACGGCGGCTGTCAGGCGCCGAGTTCACCCCGTTGTGAGTAATGCATTCGTATTCCCCGGCCTGGCCCCTCTGGATGTCGGAGATTTCCAGAATCTCGCCCTCTGAGGTGAAGCCGTCTGTGGGGGAGGCGGGGAAGGGGGTGCAGGGCCGGACACAAACACTTAACACGGGACAACACGGGCACAACACGGACACACATCAGCGGGGCACAGCAGGGCCTGGAGTGCCCGGGGTCAGTAGGAGCCGGGAAGGTCCTATGGGGGCAGGGTGGGACTGAGGTGGGGGGCTGGGAATCTCAGAACCCAGTAGGAAGGGACCTAGAATTTTGTGCAAGAGATCTTAGGGATCTGGAATCTTGTGTCATGCTCAGGGGACCCACTTGGGAGTAAGGAGTAAAGCCAGGATATTGGCTTTTGGTTTTCAAGGATCCAGAAAAGGCAGACACAGTGAGGGAGGGTCCAGAGTTCTTTTGGATTCAAGAAATTCAGACCTGCTGATTGAGATTGGGAATCCAGATACCTGGGATCTTTTGTTGTTGTTGTTTTGTTGTTTTTTTTTTGTTGTTCTTTTTTTTTTTTTTAAACAAACTTGAGGTCATAAGTGACTGTTTAGATAAAATTTAGGGCAAGTAGGATCTAGGGTTCGGATCAGAAGTCACCAAGGGTCAGGATTAAGGACCATGAGGGTAGAATGGGTTTCCTGCCCTCAGGGCATTGAAGGAATGGGATCCAGTGATGGTGATTATGGGTTGCATAGAGTCAGAAAGAGCAAGGGACTGGGCTATTGAGGCGTGGGGATGAAGTGCTGTTGTCCTGACCTGACATGTCAGGCAGGTTGGCGGCACCTTTGGGGGAAACTGGATCTCAGAACTCATAAAGCATGTTGTGGGTAGAGAGGGGAGCTCCTGATGGTTCTGGATCTACGGCAAGGGTCTAAGAATGCGCATTTCTGGAAGATTCCCAGGAGCTACTGATGCCGAGATCCAGAAGAGGAGAGGCTAGAACTGCTGCAGGGGGATGGAATAGCCGGACACTAGATGCAGCCCAGCTTGGGGCCTGAGTTAGGAGAATCTGTCTGGTTGGAGGGAATCTGGGGCAAGGAGTGTCAGGTGACCTGGGAATAAGAGCCTAGCCTGGTAAGAAATGGGGGCCAGGGTGGGGGGAATCAAGTCACCAGAAGGGCTCCAGGGGTTCAGAGTGAGGGAGTCCAGCTAGGGATGTGGGGGAATAGGGGGCCCAGATCACGGCGAGGGGAGGATCCTCACCTCGGAGCTGTCTCCAGGTGACAGTGGGCTCTGGCCTTCCCACAGCCAGGCAGAGAAGGTTCACATTGCCCCCTTCATTGACCGCCACGGGCGAGGAGATGTTCACAATGCGGGCAGGGACTGGAGACAGAGGGAGAGTTGGGGTGATCGTGCATCCCTAGCCACCCAGACCTAAGCTCCACTGTTTCAGACCCAAAATCAGGCCCAGGATTACAGATTCCACCCCATTGGACCCAGGAGTGTGGGCTCAAACCCTCCCCACTCACCCATGGGTGTAGACTGCACACCACAGCCCTTCACCCTCAGATCCAGGTCCAGGTGTCAGCCCTGCTCCCTCACACCCAGGAGTGCATACCCTAACCCTCCTTCTTCATGTCTAGGAATCTCCTGAGCCTCTCCTCGGGGGGGGGGGGGGGGGGGCAAACAGGGAGAGACAGGCAGGCTGGTTTGTGTCCAGAAGAGTGCCCACTCATGGGTAGTCTTGGTCACACGGCTCAGCAAACGCACCGAGCTGTAGCTGAGTACCCCTCCCACACCTTGTTAGAGAACCGCTGTGGTGCAGGGCGAGGCAGTTCAGGCTCCCCTCACTTCTATCCCAGGGCAGTGATCAGCACTGGGATGAGTGCACACAGTGCTCCCTGACCATTCTGCAGGCCTGCCTTCCTGTCCCTCCCCACTTGTCTTCCTCTTCACACAGGGCTCACCATGCACGATGAGGTAGACCTGAGTGGTGTAGGGCTGGTGGCGGGTCTGGAAGGAGCAGGTGTAGAGGCCCTCATCACCAAGCCCCACCTGGGTGATGAGGATTGAGAACTCTTCAGGGGTGTTGATGAGCAGCCGCACTCGGGGGTCACTGGTCCAGCGGTCATTTCCTGCATACAGGATGTTGGAGCGGTTCAGCCAGGCCACTCTGGTCACATGCTCATCAATGAAGCAGCTGGGGAGGAAGCCGACAATAAGAGAAGGCAAGGGCTTCCCCATCAACTGCCACTACACCTGCAGGACCCTGGGAGGCAGACCTCAGAGAGGGAAGAGGCCTGGAAGTAAGACTTGTGAGGGACTGCTGTGTGTTAGGGAGGAAGGGGAGGACTGACTCCAAAGTGGGAAAAGGGTGGGGGACAGAGACCCTGAGAGAGAGAAAAACAAAGACAAGTGGGGAGAGATAGAGCGACAGAAAGCAAGAAAGATGGGGCAGAGACCCTGAAAAAGGAGACAGGGAGGGAGGGAGGGAGAGAGGGAGGAGAGAGAGAGAGAGAGAGAGAGAGAGAGAGAGAGAGAGAGCAAGGGACAGGGACCCAGGTGGGGAGAGAGACCCCACTGAGGAGAAGACCCCAGAGACTGATAGTCCTCGCTCTTCCCTGGCAATCATGTCCTTGCAGTTCCCATCTCGTCACTTTTAAGAGGACAGTAAGGTCCACAGGTGGAGCTGGGCTTAGTGTCCACATCCCTCACAGCTGGCTGCAGATGCAGCTGATGTCACTCTGGGCTTGTGCATGCAAAGTGGGTGGAGCTTCAGGCTGCCTGAGCCGAGCCCCAACTGGGATATACCTGAGGGTGGCGTTGTCACCTTCACACACAGTGTAGTTGTCTGCAGGTGAGCTGAATTCCAGGCTCTGGGACAGCAGCCCTGCAGAAGGGAGGGATTGTTCAGCCTTGTCAGCTGAGCGGGGCCAGCTGTGACAAACACTCTGTTCACGGACACAGACGCGTGCGTGCACACGGTGTTGGTTACACAGACGCCTGCATCCACTGCTACAGAATGTATTGTTTTCAGAAATCCACACACAGGGACACACTCAGACCAGACCAATATGCCATGTCCCATCCTCTGGGTCTGCTCTGACTCAGAATGGAACTCTTGTGGAATAGCTCACTTACAGAGCTGATGCCCAGTCTCAATCCATACACACAGACAAATGTGCATGCCGAGAAACATATGCACATTGGTGCATGTGCACACAGACACATCTACACACCCAGACATATGTATGCACATATCAAACACAGTGCCACTGGCATGCAGACACATCTAAGCACTCAGCTACAGACCACATACACATGCAAAGCAAAGTGTTCAGAGACTCCCGGTTACACAGTGTCATGACAAGACTGCTGTCTTGACAGCAGAGCACCACACGAGGCGTTGCAGGACTGCACTTGTGGAAATGGTGCTCTCAAAGCACTGGAGGCGGCACTAGAACTGGTCACGCCAGCTCATGAGGTAGCACAGAGAAGCCCCACAGCAGGAGCCTTGCTAACTATGCTGCGGGTGTGCAGGGGGCAACTCTTCTTTGACGGTGTAGCTGCCTGCATGTTGCCCACATGCCTGTGAGTCACTCTGTCCCACACTCCTACACTCCTGTGAGAAAGCCCATTTGAACTCGTTGCTCCACCAAGCTAGACTCACATTTCAGAATTATTTCCTCTGTGTATTGCTGTGCCCTGTCTGGGGTGAGTAGACATTTCCTTTTGTTGTTGTGTGGTATGTGCATGTGCACAGGGGTGCCCTTAGAGAGGGCATCGGATCCCCTGGAGTTGGAGTTACAGGCAATTGTTAGCTGTTTGAGGTGGGTGCTGGGCACTGAATCAGGTCCTCCTGCCTCCTCAGGAGTAGCAACTGCCTTCACTACTGAGCCATCTCTCCAGCCCCATGGATAGACGGTTATTCAAGTCTCCTCAGGTAAAGTCACACAGTGCATAAATATAATAAACAAGTATGGAGGTATATACAGACACAGGCATCATGCATACATACAAGTGCTCAAGACTCACAGGCATACACACACGCACACACAGAGACACATTGTTCACAGTCACACACACAGACTGTTGAGCATACAGTACACTGACACTCATGCACACAAATATATTTGCAACAAATATACACATGTACATGTGAGCAAGATGCACATAACATACATTAATTCAGACATATATGTGCAGACACACACAGAGGGTCACAGATCCTAAACATGGCCTTGTATCCACACCTTTAGCTATCCCGTGTGGCTGAACACAGACCTTCACACATATACACACACAGCTGCCAGACACAGTTGGCACGCCAGTGCTCACAGTGCACACACAGGCCTGCCTGCACGCACCAGTGTGGCCTGGTCACACCACCATTCAAGTCTCTGTAAATTAGGGCCAGCAGAGCTGGACCAGGGCCAGGGAGTGGGGGCTGGGTAAGTGGGGGCAAAGCAGACTGCACTAAGAGGAGGTCTGGCTGTATGACCTTGGATGATTGGAGCAGGAGGGCCCTGAGAGGGCTGCCCTGCCCCCAGCTGGGGAAAAGGAGCTAATTAATCTAATGAATTAATTGCCCGTGGTATCCCAATGACTCCCTAGGGGCCTCTCAATCAACAGCCCCTCAGGATGGGGCTAGGACAGAAACGATGTAGCAGGCTGGTTAGGCCTGGAGTTTGGGTCTGAGCCCAGAAGCCTCTCAGCCTGGGGTCATCCAGGCCAGAGCCATTGTCGTTCTGTAAGAAGCCCAAGCAGGGAACTTGTCACATATGCTCAGGTAGCAATGGGATGTGTACACACATACGGGCTCCACTAGGGACTAGGAAAAACCCAAAGCCAAGGCTAAGCCTTGTCATACGCATGGTTATGGCCAGGTCAAAGGTGCTCCCACAGCCCCAGACACAAGTCTGGCAGAAGGTCACTTGCAGAATCAGGAGCAGACAGACACACTCAGAATGCCAAAGGCCAAACTGCACAGGTGCACCGAGTCACCCTGCTGTCCCCTCACGGTTCTACTCACAACAGCCTTGCACACCACACGCAGCTGTAAGGTCCTCTCAGGTTGTAGAGCGCAGCGCTGCCAGCCTGAGCAGACAGTCCCTGCACCCACTGAGGAAGGCGCCGGGTCCTTCTTACACAAAGCTACCACTTGTCCAAGGGGACAGACCACTGCACTGACACATCCCCTCCAACAGACAGATGCTGCCCTGTCTAAGAATCTATAATTCTTACATAGTAAATCATGCTGTCACCTCTGACACACGCATGCATGCACACATACACGCACATGAGTGTGCACACACAAACACACACACACACACACACCTACTCTAAGTCACAGATCAAAATACGCATCCAGACCAAAGGAAGTGAGGGAATGTGACAAACCAGTTCAGGAGCACAACCATGTTTGGTACCACGATCTCTTCATAAGCTAACCCACACAGATACACCCCGCAGCATGCCAAACTTTTGTAGTGTCCTAGACAGGGCCCTCAACCTTGGCCCATCAAGGGCTGAAGTTTCTGGGGCATTGTAGGGTACCGAGATACCCCACCCTACGGTAGTGACAACACAGGACACCCACAGAGATTGCTGGTATCCCAGAGTCTGAAGAGAGAAAGACTTCAGAGCTGGTATGTCCACTCACATAGGCTCAGTGTGCCAACAGTGGAGGCCCATGCCACAGGGGAGCCCTCGGCCACAGGGGAGCCCTCGGCCACAGGTTCTCAGACAGAGGGACCTGCAGAGGCACCCCTTGCCATGGAACTCTTCCCAAGACTGGTACTGTCACTTCTGAAGCCCTGAGTAGCCCTGGGACCAAGGCTTCCTGTCAAGTCCTAGAGTCAGCATCGCCCTTTGCCCCCGGCCCCAGGGCTGTGTGTAGCCCAGATGTGCCCCTCTCTGGTCCTCCATCCACTAAAGCTCAAATCCCTTCTTCTAGTGGCACAGGTGAACTCCAGCCTCTGTGCTCAGGTCATAGTCTTGAATCAAGGTGGTCTTGTGGACGGTCCTAGGAGACGTGATAAATGAGCCTGTCCCTCAATGAGCCTTTAGCTCCTTGCCTATGAATATGGACACCACAGACCTTTATATATGTATTTTTAAAAACTGACCCTGGAATCAGGTGCTGTGTAATCTGGGCTTCATTTAAAGAGCGTAGCAGGCAGGCATTCATTTACCCAAAGACAATCTTTTTAAAAAATCTTTCTTTCCTTCCCTTTTCCTTTTTTTCTCCATTTTTTGAAACAGGTTCTCTGTTTGAGAGATGTTTTTTTGAGATACAGTCCTGGCTGTCCTGGAATTCACTATGTAGACCAGCATGGTCTTGAACTCACAGAGATCTGCCTGCCTCTCTAGGATTAAAGGCATGAACCTACACCTGACCCCAAAGTCAATGTTAAAACTCCACAACCTGATTCCTCTCCATATTGCCTGAGTTTCTTGATTGCGGCCATGTGTGGGACTCCTCTGGGGCTACAGCACGATACAGTGCAGTGCCTGGCCCGCAGAAAGCCTCAGAAGATGTTGAATTATTGATGTGGAAACCCAGCTAGGAGCACTCCCACACTCTGTCAGGCCTGCTCTTCCTTCCCACAGAGTCTGGGCATTCTCCATTATCACTAAACTCACACATGACACGGCATCTCTCCTACAGACTGGACGCGTTCTGGGGGCAGAGCCTCATTGTGACTCAGATCTATGTCCCTCGTGTCCCCTAGCTCCCTCGGGAATCTTCTTGGAAACAGTTGTCCGAATAAAAATGAACGGATGTGTCTGACTCTTGAACTCTTTCTCATTCCTCAAGACCCCATTCAGGAAGAGCTCTGTGACTGCTCAGGGAAGAGACCTCATGCCCTGTTCTAGGCGGCTAGTTTGGCCGTCTATAGCACCTCCCTCACCTGACCTGGAATTTCTGGATGCTGTGATTAAAAACACCCACTTATTTGTACTTTATGTGTACATGTGTGTGCCTGTGAGTCTATGTGCACCATGTGCATGCAGAGACCTCCACAGAAACTAGAAGAGGGTGTTGGATTTCCTGGAACTATGAGCTGCCATAGAGTGCTGGGAGCCAAACCCAGGTCTTCTGCAAGAGCAGCAAATGCTCTTTCCCACTGAGCTGTCTCTTCAGTCCACATGCTTTGATGTTTATCTGTCTGACCCAGAAATGTGCCTTGCTTAGGTCAGGGAGGGGTCTGGAGAGGAAATTAGGGTTCTAAAGCCATGTAACAGACCTCAAAGGCTAGGAAGCCCAGCGCCTACCCTTTCATGTCTTGGCTACACATCCCCATGGGTTGAGCCTCGGTTTCCCCTTCTGGAGAAAACAATAAGAATTCAGTGCAACTTCTTCTGAACGCTGCCTTGAGAGTACACAAGCAGGCGGCATGCTGAGCTCAGCAGCTGACGTGTATCACAGGCTGAGAATGTGTCCAGAGCGCATTCTTTTAAAGAACTGCGTACTTCTCTTGCTGGCCTGGTGTCAGCCTCCCTGACTGGGGCGAGGGCGGACAGTCAGCCGACACTTCTGAGATCTGCCACTCCTGTCAGACATCTTGTCAATATATGTTCTAGCAACCCTGCCTCAGCTTCCCCTAGGAGAAAAGGTAGAGTCCCAGCATCAAGGCTCACCTCTGTCCCTCAGGTACAAAAGTTTCTCCATCTTTCTGGGACTCAGTTTCCCCATTGGCAAATGAAAATGATTAGCCCCCCTCTCTTACTGGAGATAGGGTAGATCAGAGAGACATCGTGAAAATCAGACCTGGTAGTTCATGCCTGTAACCCTGGCACTTGGAAAGTGAGGCAGGAAGAATTCCCCAAATCTGAGGCCAGCTTGACTACACAGTTCCAAACCAGCCTGGACTAGAGTGAGTTTCAGGCCAGTTTTAAAAACATAGTGAGACTGTGCATTCTATGTAATAACATTCATTCATTCATTTATGTGTAATATGTGTATATAAATATATAATAACAAGCTGAGGAGGAGAGCTGAGGGATAGGGAAGGGAGGAATCCTGTGAGGACAGGGTTCTCTCAGGCCACTGCCTTTGTGAGATTTCCAGTCTAGACTAACAGAATAAATCAATAAACAGAGGCCATGGGAGGAAGAGGTTTCTAACAAGCTCTATGTTCAGAAATTACAAGTGAGAGTCTTTAGGGATCCTGGATGAACCCCAGGCAAAGCTGGGATGAGGACTGCCCCAGGAGGGCCGCAGAGGGGATAATCTCTGGCTTGACCGGCACCAAAGCCCACCTCTCTGCTGAACTCACGTGAGGCCTGCGAGCTGCACATCAGGCAGCCCCTTCTGCGGTCGACAGCTCAGGGCCTTTACGTCCACTGCTTTTCTTGGGACCTGGAAAACCAAGGCTGGCTTCTCTCTTCCTTCAGGCCTTAACACCTTCTCAACTTCCTAGCAGTGGCTTTCTGGATCAGCCTCCTCCAAAATGGACAACGCGTCTTCCACGGCACTTCTAGCCTCTTCCCCCCCTCTCTGAGGTGACCTATCGAATTGTTTGCCAGGGTTTTTTCCACCGCTGATTCTTGATCTCTGTCTTTTCACTGTAAGCTCTGTGAGGGGGTGCTTAGTGTGGCTTGCTCCGTACCCTAGCCCACAGCACAGTTCTCGGGTGTCAGAATGGCAGTGTACACAACACTCAGGTGTGGCGGGACACAACTGTGATCCTGGTGCTGAGGACACTGGGGCATGTCTGAGGCCAGCCTGTGCCACCCACAAGGCAGGACAATACCTTCTGAGTTCTGACAACCTGGGTACAAGCCCCTGGACCCACACAACTGACTCCCACAAGTTGTCCTCTGACCCTCACTAAAAATTAAGTAAATGCAACATAAAAAAATGTAATATATAAAAAAAATGACAAGGAAACAAAGGATCAAGAGTCAGAGTATGGTACAGGGTGCAAAGGCACGAAATGGGCTTCAGTCCTGGCTGCAGTGTGCATGCCGTCTCCCCTCCAGCTGCCCCAGGAGCAGAGGGCATCCCCCTTTCTCCACCAATTCGCTCACTGCTTAGTTTTTTGATGGAGTTAGTTTTGAGACGGGGTCTCAGATAGCCCAGACTAGCTCAGTAGTAAAGACTGACCTTGAACCTCTGATCTTCCTGCCTCTGCCTCCCAGTGCAGGGGATATAGGTGCATACCCCCATGCTCAGCTTATGCAGCTCTGGGGATTGAACCCAGGGCCTCCTGCGAGCAGTACCAACTGAGCCACATCCCCAGCCAGTATAGCCTCATTTTGTGAATGAATATGTAAGTGTGTGGACAGTGTTGGCATAAAGGATTTGGGGGTGGGGAACTAAATGTACATTTATAGTTACATAGCCAGGAAGGTTTTGCTAAGTCTAAGTACGCCAAAGAAATAGGCTGACTTTATTTCTGTTTTAAGAAGAAAACACTGCCAAGAACAAACCAGGCCTTCTTTGCTTTGGATTGAAGAAAGTTGTGTGGAATGAATTTGTCGTGAAAGAGAGAAAGCTGGAGGACTTTGCTCCTCTGCTGCCTGGCTCTTGATCCACCAGCTTCTCTCGGGTGTGCATGAGACCTGGGCACGCCAGCCCACATCCATATCCCAGAGTCTATGAAAAAGAGGCAGGAGGATTGCCTTCAGTTCAAAGCCAGCCTGGTCTACATATTCCAGGCCAACCATGTCTACATATTAAGACCCTGCTCAAAAAGAAGGAGGAGGAGGAGGAGGAGGAGGAGGAAACTGTGGGAGAAGGGAGATGCCTATGCCTGTAATCACAGCATTTGAGCACTTGGAAGGCTGAGACAGGAGGATCACCTTGAATTCAAGGCCAGCTTGTACTACATAGTGAGACTCTGACTAGAAAAATCCGTGACTACACATGAGAAAGCTGGGATTGGGGGCTTGGTTCTTCCATGCTCCTCATAAAAAACTTGAGTTTAAAAAAAAGAAGGTATTGTTTTTCATACTTTACAAAATAAGGTGTGTCCCCGCCCCCAAGTAGAAGTAGGATATGAATGAGGCACCTAACAGGTAGATTTATCTTGGCCCAACCCACTGGGTTCCACTTTGACTCTCAGGTCATATGGCTTTGCCAGAGCCACCACCCCCGCCCCGAGGGAGGACCCCAAGAGAGGCACATAATGATTTCTGAGAGGCAAATGGGACTGTACCTTAAGATGAGGTAAGTGGAGGCCAGGGGTCAAGGAGGTACAGTGAAGGGGAGGCAGGAGCAGTTGCAGAGTGAGCAAGGGATGCAGTCTGAGTGAGGGAGTAAGCAAAGAGGGACTCAGACATAGGAGGTCAACGGAGGTCAGTCTGAGAGGCAGATGTGCTACTGTGCTGAACCCAGCAGGGAAGGAAGGAGACGGTCAAAGGGGGTCCACAAATAAGTCAGAAGCAGAAACCTCAAGTGACAGTGGACCAGGCCAGTAGTCAGCAAGTGAGACAGCGCTCAGTCGCGTACGTGCTCAGGTGTGGACTTTTAGCGCATTCCCTTCCTGCCCGATCCCATGCCCTCCCCAGATGGATCTGCGTGGGCGCGTCCTGCGTGGGCAGGGTTGTTTATGTGACTGTAGTCTGCAGGTGTGGCTTGGCTGGGATACTGTGATGTTTATGTGACTGTGGGTGACTTGATTGGAGACCCAGAGTAGCTGCTTCCCTGGGGGCTGCTGGGGTACAATGTTGGGTCCCTGATGGCAGAGCGTGTCCCTGATTCTGTGATGCTTGATTGGACAGAGCCTGGAGGAAGTGATGTGGAACCGCCTGGTTAACACTTTCTTGGCTTCCTAGGTACCCACAGCTCAGTCTTCGCCCCATCCCTTTCCCTTCTGTGCCCTCAGGGCCTTTTCCTTGACCATACTCTCCTTGACAGGCCTGGCAGGGAAAGCAGTTCAGACATCCATTCTCAAGTCACGGCTCACAGCTGCTGTTAGAGGGTCTTTAGGCCCACTGGACCAGTTGAGACCCTTGTGACTGGCATTAGCTCTCCTGTCCTACCTTCTCCAGCCCACTGTCGCCCTTCACCTGTCCATTTCTCCATCCAAATTTCATTCAATCCAAGACTAGATCAGAATCCTTAGCCCAGTACCCCAACTTTCTGGCTTCCCAAGATCATCTCCCAATAAACTGCAGCACCCCAAATGCCTACACTTTCAGTGCGAGGGAAATCCTGATAGTGAGTTCCAGCCCCTTCTCTGATTTCCCTGGGTCTGGGTTTTCAGTCTGTGGACATTCTGTCCTCATTGCTTGCTGACCCTGGAAGACACTCCCTCCTCTACCTCTGCCTAAAGACGCAGAGGCAGTGCCCTGTCCCCAGGCAAAGACTGCGCAGGGGACCCTCTCCAAAACGCAAGACAAGACCCCCTCCACACACGGGGCATCATTCCAGCCTGGTACCCCAACTCAGTTTGGAGACTCTGCCCAGACGGAAACTGCCACCCCAATGTCTGAGCCCCTCCCTGACCTAAAGCCGTACATCCCTGCCGCCCCAGGCCGGCAGCAGGTGTCGGCGACCCTCTTGCTAGTGATGGAGCAGCTGACGATGGGAGCGTGCACCCCTGAAACCCCGCGCTTCCATGCACCCAAGGACCCCTGCCCAGCCAAGGACTGCCTCCGGGTCCCCGGCTCCAGACCTCCGCATACCCTCAACCCCGAGGGGTCCCTCCCTGCCCGCCTCCGCCCCGGCCCTGTACCCCCTTCCGGGACCCCGGCGTCCCCGCCGAGTCCCCCGCCCCCGGCGCTGCGGTACCTCGGCTGATGACGGCCAGGCCGGCCAGGGCGGCGGCGGCGAGGAGCCGGAGCCGGGCCCCGGGCGCAGGGGGGGGCATCGCGGCGGCGCGGAAGGGGAGGGGAAGGGGCGGTAGGGGCGCGCGAGCCTGGGGGAGAGGGGGAGGGGAAAGGGGACCCGCCTGCGGCTGCACCGGCCCGGGGGGCGGCGGGGGCGGGGGGAGGGGGCTGGGGGGGCGCGACGAGGCGGCCTGAGCTGCTGCAGACCCGGGGAGGGGGGGTGGCGCTGACGGGCAGGGAGACCGGCCAATCAGGGCAAGCGGGGGGCCGCGGAGGCGGGGCAGGGGGGGAATGCTCGTTGAAGGGAGAGGCCTTTGTTACTGTGGCCCGGCCCTTCCCCCGCCCTCCCCCGGGCCACAGGCGTCCTCCAGGTCTCCAGAATCCTGGCCAGAGATGTACTTCATCCTGCTACCTCCTGCTGCAGGAGCCAAAACCCTCCTCCCCAGAACCAGGTCCTGTCCCTCCTCTCTCAGACTCAAGGTGTGCAGACCCCAGATCCTCCTTCCTTAGTCACAGGAGTCTAGACCCAGTCTTCCTCCCCTAGACTTAGAGTCCGAGAGAAGCCCCCAAGGAAAGACCAGCAGCCACGTATGCAATAAGAAGAACACTTTATTAATTTTAACATTGGGATGGCACATGGTGACCCCCGCCCCCCAAGAAGGTCGCAAGCTCCTTTTAAGCAGAGTTAGGGGAATT
>JABTXL010004688.1:450199-461161 GCA_025134845.1 Neodon shergylaensis | reverse complement strand
AAGGCCTAGTCTCTCTCAGGCTACTGTGAGAGCCTGGTCTGCCCCCCTCCCCCCGCCCATCTCCCAGCCTTCTCAAGACCCAGGTGTCAAAGCCACAGCCTCCTTCCTCAGGCCCAGATACACAAACTCCAACCTCCTCCATCAGATCCTAGGAGTCCAGTATCCAGCCTCCTCTCTCACACCCAGATGGCCAGACCCCAGCCCTCCTCCCTTAGACAAGGTCCAATCTCAGCTTCCTTCCTCAGACCCAGGAATCCAACCTCCCTCCCCACACAAAATAAATAAGTATAATAATTTATTTTTTATTGTAAGAGCCACAGCTCTGAGCCAAAGTCATCTAAGCTATACAATGGGGAAATAGATGTTCTCTTTTCATGTTTGTGATGGGGGAGTAACACTGCTTGGGCTCAGGATAGCTGGCATAAGTTGTAGGAGAATTCGCTGAGTCCCCAGATTGAACCCAAGGCCTTCGGTTTGCCAGGAAAAAGAATTACCCCTGAGCAAACCCACTCAATGGGGAACTTTAGGCAGATGTTCTACCTCTGAGTCACACCCAAGCCCCTCACTGGGGATTCTAGGCAGGGGCTCTCACTGGGTCACACCCCATCTCTTCACTTGGGGATTCTAGGCGGGCAGTCTACTGTTGACCTGCAGTCCAGCCTTAGTGGATCAATGTAGGCAGGTGAAGGAGTTGGAAACCCAGCAAAGGGCAGCAACCACTTCTGTGTGACAGAATGGCAAGGGACAGGAGAGGTACATCATGTGTGTGTGTGCGCGCGCGCGAGCACACACACACACACACCAGGTGATACAGTGGACCATTCCCTGTTTCTTCAAGTATTTCAGGCTTGCTGTTTATTAAATACTGTTTTCATTGCTATGACAAAATGCCTGGCACAGGCAATTTAGGAAGCAAGGGTTTACTTTTAGTTCAGCATCCTAATCTGAAAAACTGAAATTCAAATCACTCTAAATTCTGAAGTTTTTAATTTTTAATAACATTTTATTCATTTTGGTGTAGTTTTGCCCACCTCTAATCCCAGCACTAGAGCAGTGAAGGCAGGGGCATCATGGGTTCAAGGTCACCCTTGGCTATATATCAAGTTCAAGGCTAGCCTGGGCCACGTGAGATCCTTTCACAAAATAAAATGTTTCAGGTTCTGATGCAGTTTGGATTTCATATTTTTGGATTAGAGAAGCTCGCCCTGTCATAGTGCTTGGATTTTGCTTCTTGACTCTGTGAAGCTTGTAGCACAAATAATAAAAATCCAGAGTCAGATATTGGGGTTCAACCCAAACACCAGAAAAGCAAAGCAGCCAAGTCACTGGAGAAGTCTTACCTCTACCAAGGCTGGGTGCCCACAGACTAAGCAAACTAATCCTCTCTCCTCCCATTTTATATTCCCTCTGGTGCTGGGATTAAAGGCAGTGATTCCCTGGGACTGGGATTAAAGGTGCGAGCCACCACCACCTGGATTTCTTTCATCATTGATTTTGTGTAGCCCAGGTGGCCTTGAACTCACAGAGATCCGTCTGCCTCTGTCTCCCAAATCCTGGGATTAAAGGTATGTGCCACCTCTGCCTGATCTCTAGTGGCTTTAGCTTTGCATCTGGTCTTCTTGCATCTGGCAAGATTTATTTATCAAAATGCAAATAATATACCACCATAGAAACCACCTTTGGGTGGTTTGGATGAGAATGGCCCGCACTGGTTCATATATCTGAACGTTTGGTCTGCAGTTGGTGAGACTTGGAAGGATTAGTAGATATGGCTATGTTGGAGAAGGTGTGTCATGTCACGGGATGGGGTGGACTTTGAGGCTTCAAAAGCCTAGGACATTCCCAGTTAGTGTGCATACGCCGACTTTGCCTGTGATTGTGAATAAGATGGGAGCTCCCTACTGGACCAGTGCTATGCCTGCCCGCCTGCCTGCTGTCATGCTCCCCACCATAGGCTCTGCAACTGTGAGCACCGCTCCCCAGCGTGACAGCCATGGGCTCTGACCTCTGCAACTGTGAGCCCAGCTGCCCACTGTAACAGCCTTGGGCTCTGACCTCCGCAAGTGTGAGCCCCCCAACAAACTCTTCCTTTTGTAAGTTGCCATGATGTTTTATGACAACAATCGAAAAGTGACTAAGATATCACGTCCCGGGGGTTGCTGGACTGAGGAAGTCTCAGACCACAGTCTCAGCCGCTCCCTTCATCTGTAGGAATAGGCAATCACACACAACTGTCTGCCTGGCTCTTGCCTCATACATTTTGTCATCTCCTCTCCGGGATCAACCACCAACTGCTGCCTGAACAATGACGTTCCCTTGGGGGCTTAGTCATCCTTTGATCCACAAAGACAGTTCAGAAGAGCCTGAGGTGACCAAGCCTCGATGGGGACAGAAGTATCTTCCTCTATGGGGTATTTGGTCTTGCTTTACCCCTATGGGATAAATTTGCGTCTTGGTCTGGGCAGTCACCAGACTGTTGTGTACAGTGATACTTTTATTTATGTTTTAATAAATAAAGCTTGCCTAAAGATCAGAAGGGCAAAGCTAAGCCACTAGAGGTCAGGCAATGGTGATACACACCTTTAGTCCCAGGATTTGGAAGGCAGAGGCAGATGGATCTTTGTGGGTTCAGAGTCACCCTGAGCTATACAAGATCAATGCAGAAACAAACCCAAGTGATGGTGACCCACACCTTTAATCCCAGGCCTGGGGAAATCACCGCCTTTAATCCCAGCACTAGAGGGAATATAAAATGGGAGAAGAGGCTCGGACTGCTTAGTCTGCCTAGTCTAGTTAGTCTGCAGTCGCTCAACCTCGGTAGAGGTAAGCCTTTCCTAGTGGCTTGATTGCTTTGCTTTTCTGGTCTCCAGACTGAACCCCAATATCTGTCTCTGGGTTTTTATTAATCGTGACCTTGTGTCCCCACAGCATTCAGTGCAGAGTGTCACCTGGGTCACTGGGGAAATGTTTGATAGATGAGAGAACGAGGAAGAAGGGAGGGGAGAGTGAGAATGGCGGAAGGCAGCTGGGCGTGCGTGTGCCTCGTGCTCATGAGGCCCTGGCATCCTTCCCAGCGCCAATAACCCAGGCGTGGGGATGCATGCTTGCAATCCCTGCACAAGGCAGGCGAAGGTAGGAAAATAAGGAGTTTAAGGTCATCCTCGGCTACAGATGAAGTTGAAGGCCAGCCTGGTCTATATAAAACCCTATCTCAAAGAGAGGAGGGGCTGCAGAAAAGAGCTCCATGTGCACCCAAAATGCATGGGACCTACAAAGCAGCCAAAGTAATGTGAAGTATCAGGAACATAATAAAGCATGTGGGCGTGTGGGGGCAAAGGGAATGAAAAAAAAAACAGATATAAAAAGAGAGTAAGGTTAAGGGACCCCCCCACAGCAGGTGCGTGTAGCCACCAATGTGGCGCTGTATTCACAACTGTTCTCTCTTTAGGACGTCTCACCACACACAGTAAAGGTAGCTGGCTGATTCCTTCCTGCTGTCTCTGTGATTGAGTACCCTGAACCCCACATGACTTTCTGGAGCAGCGAAGACCCTCCCTCCTCTGATACCTGCCCTTGAACCATAAACAAGGACCAGACCACCCACCTGGGATGCAACTACTTGGGGGGCAGGAGAAGAGGAGGGAAGAAAGGAAGAGGAGGAGAGTGAGGAGAAAGAAGAGAAGGAAGAGGGAGGGAAGAGGAAGAGGAAGAGAAAAGGAGGAGAAGGGGAGGAAAGGGAAGACTGTGAGATAAGGGGAGTAGAAGGAGGAGGCCTGGATAGGAGCAGGTTTTCCCAGCCACAGTGAGAGCCGGGCTGTAGGTATCTGGCTCTGGAGTCTTAGATGGAGATGGCCTTGTTCCTCTGCAGGTCTGTTGGGGCTAGTAGGGTCTGGCACGTGCTACAGTCCATCTGCAGTTCCCACATGGACTCTCTGCTTGCTCTCTCCATGGCCCTGGACTATAGAGCAACAGAGGCTGCCTCTCCTTGGTGGTGGAAAGTCCAGTTCCTGTTCTGAGTGTCCCACTCGTGTAGGGGTGGACCGGCTCCTTTGACCTCAGGTAAAAGGTATTGCTCATAGAAACGTCTTACTTCTTGAAAGGATAACCATGCTACAATCCACAGGTGAGGTAACAAGGAGGGCCCAAGGAGGGGCTCATTGAATTCCCTACGCAGGGCAAACAGAAGAGATCTCCTGGATGGACTTGGGGAAGGTAGGGATGGGAACTCGAGAGATTGGGTTGGCAGGAGTAAAGAGAGAGGGTACTGGAAAGACAACTGGAAATGGAGGTGCTTTTTGGGCTCAGGTAGAACCCAGATGCAATGGAAACTCCCGTGAATCCATAAGGATGACCTCAGCTAAGACTCCTAGCAACAGTACGTACATAGCCTGAACTTGCCATCTCCTGTGAGCAGATTGGTGCCTACCCCAACTGTCATCAGAGAACCTTCATCCAGTAAGCGATGGAAACAGATACAAGCCCACAGCCAAACATTTGTTCAAGCTCAGGGAATCCTGCTGAAAAGAGGAAGGATTACAGGAGTCACAGGGATCAAGGACATCACACGAGAACCCACAGAAACAACCAACCTGACTCATAGGAGCTCACAGAGTCTGAACCAAGAGCCAGGGAGCCTGCATAGGACTGACCTAAGCCCTAAGCCCTCTACATACATGTGGCAGTTGTGTGGCGTGGTCGATTTGTAGGACTCCTAACATGGAAACAGAGGCTTTCCTTAATGCTCTGGTTGGCTTTGGGGAACCTGTTCCTCTTACTGGGAGGCCTTGCTCAGCCTAAATACAAGAGGGGGTGATTACTCTTACTCGACAAGACTTGAAATGCTATGCTTCGTTAATATACCTGTAGGAGGCCTTCCCCTTTCTGACCAGAAACAGAGGAGGAGTGGACGAGGAGTGGGCGGTCAGAAGGGAGGCAGGAGGGAATGGGAGGAGAGGAGGGAGGGGAAACTACAGTTGGGATGGAAAATGATTAATTTAATTAAAAAAGACTGATCTTTGGAATCTTAAAAAAAATCTTACTTTTTGCCATTTATTGATTGCTTGCTTGATTGAGACAGGCTCTCATACAGCCCAAGCTGGCCTCCAACTCACTCTGTAGCTGGAACTCCTGATCCTTCCTCCTCTGTCGTTCGAGCGCTGGAATGGATGAGGTGTGAGCCTCAGCCCAGTTGTGTGGCACTAGGGATCAGCCCTAGGGCTTCATGCAGGCGATGTGAGGCAAGCATGCAACCACTGAGCTCAGCCTCAGCCCCTTCGTCCTAATTTCTATGTTAAAAGCCGGGGAATATAGGAATGTGGTAAAGGGCTTTTCTAGAATCAGCTCAGTTAGAAGCTGGAGTGTGGCTCTGCAATGGGGCGCTTGCCTGGTATCAGAATGAACAAGGCCCTACATTCTTAACCTGGAATTACAAAAAAAAACAGACAGACCAAATGTCAGAGGAGGAGGAGAAAGAAGAGGAGAAGGGAGAGGAGGAGAAGGAGAATGAGGAGGAGGAGGAGGAGGGAGAGGAGGAGGAGGAGGAAGAGGAGAAGGGAGAGGAGGAGGAGGGGGAGGAGGAGGAGGAGAAAGAAGAGAAAAAGGAGGAGGAGGAGGAGGAGGACGGGGAGGGAATGACGACACAAATTCAATCAGAGACGATCCTGTGAGGATACAGAAAGGACACTGCCATCTCCATGTGAAGGGGAGTGCCTCCAGGAGAGACCAGTCATCTGGACACTTCCATCTTGGCCTTTAGCCTCCAGAATTAAGGAAAAAACCTGTGTCTTGAGGGCACCTGTTCTGTGGCACTTTTTGCATGGCAAATGTAAATGCTGACTTAAAAGCATTTACACTGGAATTCACAGTCCTGAATGAGCATCATCAGCTTGTCTGAAAGTGGGGCAACACTGGGCTGGAGGCTACACAGGGCCTTTGCCATGGCCGCTGCAGGGCTCTGAGTAAATCCAGACCCACACACAGTTAAATCCCTGCCCCTCCATGCTGGCAGGCACATATGGGACTGCCATGGCTGGCCCCAAAGAGTGTGTGCCCCCTCCAGTGGTTGTGCCCTGGCGGACTGGGAAGGCCTGGTTCGCATCCCTTCTGCCAGCCAAGCGCACAGCTCAGGCTGACTGGCACTTACCCCAGCCAAGGTTTCAAACTTGAGTTGTTTTAGCTCCTTCTGAAACTGGTTTCAGGGTCAGGGCCTCTTTGTTCTTGCAGGTTTGGTTTTCCTCCCACCAATTAAGCATCTTCATTCTAAGAAAATGAGCCCTGTAGTGAGTGCTGCTTTCAATCTCTAGCGACACTTCAGTGCTGGACACCCCTATTCCTTACCATCATCACCACCATTCCCTGGACTGCTGCCAGAGCACCAGGTTGTCTCCACATGCTGGTTCTGTGGCCAGCCCACTCATCTGAAGGAAATCAAACTCTTTTGGTGTAGACTCTCTCCCCAGCCTCTGCACACCTTCTGGTCTCTAGGCTATCACTATCCAGTCTGAAGCTCCAATTAACAAAAGCTCAGAGAGAGAAACTGGGGTTCAACCTGAAGATCCAGAAAGCAAAGCAGCCAGCCTCCAGGAATCCCAGAATGAGACTGTGTGAGCTGTCTCCTCCAGTCTCACAGTGCTCTCCAGGGCTGGGATTAAAGGTATGCACTGCCCTGTTTCTATGGCAACTAGTATGGCTACCAGGATTAAAGGTGCACATCATTGCTGGCTGGTCTGTAAGGCTGACCAGCGTGGCTATTTTACTTTCCCGATCCTCAGGCAACTTTATTTAATAAAATACAAGTGAAATGTTTCTATACCAGTCCCTAGAAACTGCTCTGTTTCTATGTCACGGTCTTTCTGAGGTTTCCTATCAGCTCCAGGACAAAGTCTCTCTCTCTCTCTCTCTCTCTCTCTCTCTCTCTCTCTCTCTCTCGTCTCTCTCTCTTTCTCTCCAGTGGACATATCAAGATTCTCTTGCTCTGGCAACAGCAAAGGCCTATTGGGTCACCATAGCTACCCGTGGGCTCTGTCTTATCATACACCTCCCTCACTCTATCGGCTGGAGCCAGAGTTCTATAGACGTCCATCGGCCCCTGTCTCTTTCCAGATGAACAGCTTTCTTTTTGGCTTCTGTGTGAATGATGAGAGTGAGATCCAAATTTTCATTTCCTGTCTGAAAAACATCCTTCTACAAAAATAACTGAAAATGGCTCTGAAAGCACTACCAGAGACCAGACATAAGCTGGAGGCTGCCATGCTCTGAAGACCAGACGCTTTGGCTAGGACTCGCTTCAGATGGTTGAGTTGGAGCAGACCTTGACAACACAGTGGATTTACCTTTTCGTGTGTGTGTGTGTGTGTATAAACATGAGTGTGGTCGTCAGAGGACAACTTGCAGGAGTTGATTCCCTCTTTTCACCATTAAGCCCTGGGGGTCAGATCGTCAGGGTTGGGGACAAGCACTTTTGTTCACTAAGCCATCTTCCCAGCGCTGCCATGAACGAAGTTGACTTAAAGGAAGTGTGATT
The DNA here is from genome assembly GCA_025134845.1 of Neodon shergylaensis. Lineage (NCBI taxonomy): Eukaryota > Metazoa > Chordata > Mammalia > Rodentia > Cricetidae > Neodon > Neodon shergylaensis. The sequence continues at coordinate 453,639 of JABTXL010004688.1, read as the reverse complement.
CATGACTTCATTTACAGGTGTAAAATGCACATTTCCTTTAAGCCCATATTCTATAAAATGTTTATTAAAATAAAAAATTGCTGCAAGGAAAACAAATTGCTATTATGCATAGTCTACTTTATGATCCTATTTAAGTTAAGCTAGAAAGAGGATCCTGTTGGTACAGACCTTTAATACCAACTGCTGGGAAGGCGAGGAAGCCCAAGAAGACTGGATTGGGATTCTGTCTTAAAATCAAAGTGTAAAGAGGGCTGGAGGTGGGACACAGTGGTGCAATGCCTACCTAGAATCCCCCAGTGAGGGACCTGAGCATGACTCAGTGGTAGAACAATTGTCTATCGTGTTCAAAGACTTACATTCAATTCTCAGTACTGAAAGAGAGTGGGGGGGGGGATTTGCTAGAAAGCACTGACATTTCTACTGGGCTAAAAATCATACTGGAAACTGGAAATGCTTCAGTTAAGTGATAATAACATAGTTCATCTCCACATCTGTGAGATGCAACTAAATTCATGCTTAAAGGGAAGTGGATAGCCCTAAATACAAAGAAAGACGACCGGAACTTAACAATGAGTCTGTTCCAACAGCAACCAAACTGGGAGAAAATGTGAAGAGGAAATGAACATGGTAAGTCTAGTGAGACGGCTCCGGGTAAAGGAACCTGCAACCCAGACTGACTCACATGGTGAAGCGCAAGGACCAGCTCCTAGACGTTGTCTTCTGACCTCCACTCATACAGCATGCATGGCACATGCGTGGGCATGCATGCGTGCATGCGCACGTGCACACACACACACAAATGAAAGAATAAATATGATATTACAAATAAAGAATAAGTGGATGTGGTGGGCTCTGGGATGGGTTTGGTGTTGAACTTGAGCTCTGATACTCACACCAGGACAACAAGGAAGAAGAAGAGTAAAGAAGATGCTATGGCCCCATACACGACGCCCTGGATTAGCCCTTTCAGGAAGACACTGGAAAGGGAGCTTTTATCTGAAATGAGAGGGAAGAGAACAAGGTTGTCCTGAGGCTTTCAAACTATGACTCTCTTCCTTTTGTTCTGATTGGTATCATCTGGCCCTCATGCTAGTCCTCCAGTCTGGTCACTAGCCCTCTGCCCTCTCACCTGGTATCAGGAAGATCCTGGAAGCGTGGACTCCATATGGGTTCTTCCCCTCACAACGAAGTGTCCTAATGACTTCTGGTTTCCACATGAGGTGGATGGTGGTGTTGGCCCAGGGTTCCAGTGTGGTAGAGGTCATGTGCAGGATGGTATCTATGCTATTCACACTCACAGGGGTTCCTCCAAGCCACCACTGCACAGAGGGTGTAGGGATCCCATGGAAGGAACAACTGCATGTTAGTGTCCTCCTCAGCAAACACGAGTAGCTGAGCAGCCTAGTAGGTGCTGTGGAGAAGGGGAAGGGGTCAGAGAGACATCCACACTTTCCTTCAGTTCCTCCGAAGCCCAAATTTATTTTTAATTACATGCATATGTGTGTCTGTGCATGTGCATGTGAGTGCAGTGCCGGCAGAGGCCAGAAGAGGGCATAGGATTCCCTAGAGCTAGATTTACAGCTGCTTTGGGCTGCCCAACATGGGTGCTGGGGAGAACTGAACTGAGTCCCTCTGCAAAAGAAGTGTGGCTTGGAGGAGAATGCTTCCCAGAGGCTCATGTGTTTGAACACCTGGTCCCCTGTTGGTACTGAGGAGGCTTAGGAGGTGTGGCCTTGTTAGAGGAAGTATGTCACTGAAGGTGGCTCATTCCTCTTTGTGCTCTGTTTCCTGTTCATGGTAAAGGATGTGAGCTCTCAGCAGCGGGTTCCAGACACCGTGCCAGCTGCCATGCTCTCTGCCACAATGGCTCTGTCCCTCGGGGACCGTAGTAAACAAACTCTTTCTGGGATAAGTTTCCTTGATCCTGGCATGCTATCACAGCAGCAGGAAAGTGACTGATCCAAGCAAGCCATGAACCCTCTCAGCCTTTAAACCATCTCGGTAGCCTCCAAACTGCTCATTTGTGATTCCCAGAACTTCAGACATTCTAGAAGCCTGAGAGTGGACAGTTGAGACTCACCTTTTCTCATCATTGATACCAAACTCAGACTTCACTCTTACCCGCAGTCTCTCAGCCCCAGAGGGATATGACTGCTCCCCTCCAGGACCCAGGTCTTGCCCTGGGGCCGACCATTCCCCCACCTATCGACCCTGGCAGTGTCCACCAGCACTCACAGACCAGTTTTAGCTTGACCACTTTGCTGCTGGTCAAATTGACTAAGGGTAGACTTAAGTGGCATCTGAGGGTGGTGCCCTGGTCCTCAGGCTTCGGGGCACTGGACAGTTCTGAAGAGGAGCTGAAGGAGACAATGGTGTTGGAAGACATGGCAGGCCCCTTCCACAGCTCCTGGCAGGTGTCTTCGATGGTACAGATCAAAGTTGCAGGCCCTCTGCCCACACCACTTTCTGGGATGTAAATCTCTGGCTTTTGGGTCGGGTCTAGAAGAGATTTTTAAAAAGTGCATTTAGATTCATACTTTAGGGGCAGGTCACTGTACAGTATTTCCGATTGGAACCTTCAAACTTCTCCCAACAGCCTCACAGAACCTGGGATTGCCTTGATCCTGTGGGTATTTTTTGTTTTGTTTTGTTTTGCCAATTTCTGTTCTCTATCAGGAAGCCCACCCAACTCCACCACATGAATAAAATGAAGGAGTTAGTAAGGGGGAAACCCTTGAATCCAAGTCTGGATTTTAAAAAGGATTAAAATTACATTATTTGGGGCTGTAAATGTGGTTAAGCAGATAAAGGCAGTTGCCATCAGCTCCGATAACCTGAGTTCATCCCTTGGACTCATTCATTGTGGAAGAAAGAACAGAGTCTCACAAGCTGTAACTTCTACACACACCTTGTAGCAAGCACACACACACACACACACACTGTGCTGTGTGGTTTTCCATTGCTGTGACAAAGACGTGACCAACCCCAACTTGCAAAGGACAGGTGTATTTCTTACACTTCCATGACACACTCCACATTGAGGGCAGTCACGACGGAAACACAAGCAGGAACCTGGAGGAAGGGACTGAGGCAGAAGCCATAGAGGGAGGACCTCTGCTTCTTGGCTTGCTCAGTCTGCATTTTATTCAATCCAGGACAACTTGTCTTGGGGTGATATCACCCACAGTTGGTTTACTTATCTCATACCAATTATTAATCAAGAGAATGCCTTATAGAATTGACTATAGGCATTTTCTCAATTGACTCTAGCTTGTGTCAAATTTTCCCAAATGCCTCTAACTTGTATCAAATTGGCAAAAAAAAAAACCCACCAACTAACAGTGCAAACACCTCTCATCCCCCACACACATACAAATGAATATAATAAAACTTTAATAATAGATTTAGTCATTTCTCTAGTGTGTGTATGTGTGTGGGCA
>JABTXL010004688.1:373228-442886 GCA_025134845.1 Neodon shergylaensis | reverse complement strand
GTGTGTGTGTGTGGAGAGAGAGAAGGCAGAGTCAAGGAGATACCATGAAGCTCTTCAAGGAGAAAGTGCCAGACCGGAACCTTGATGGCAAGCCTCAGCCTCGTGACAACACGTAGATTAAACCTTGATGGCAAGCCACAGCCTCGTGACAACACGTAGATTAAACCTTGATGGCAAGCCACAGCCTCGTGACAACACGTAGATTAAAAGAAATGGGCTAATTTAAGATATAAGAGCTAGTTAGAAAGATACCTAAGCCGTTGGCAAAACAGTGTTGTAATTAATATAGTTTCTGTGTGATTATTTGGGTCTGGGCAGCTGGGAATGACAGAGCAGTCTCTGTTTACATGAGACAGTCCTTCAGGGTTCCTGCTTCATGCAAGACTCTGCCAGACATTCTGTAAAACACAGGAGAAAAAAATGCAGACTGACAAATTTTGTTAAAATAGGCAGAACAACCCTTCAGATTTCCTGCTTCACGGAGAAATCTGCCAGACACTCTAGGTCTGTAGGCTGAAGATGGATGCCCCAATGCTACATAAGAACTTTGGGTGACTTGACTGTCCAGGCTAGATATCTGTCATTTCTAGAGTTTTGGAAGTTGCAATACACTTCCTGGTTACTCAGGTAATATTATATCCTTCTGTGGTCTTTGATGGAGTTGAAGACTAGACAGTTATAACTACATTTTTCCTTAGTTATGACAAAAGGTAAATTAGATATAAAACTTTAAAGTCACAAAGATAAGATAGATAATAGAGTATTTTCTTTAATTTTGCCAAATACAAATAGACTAAATATTTAACTGTAATTCTTGCTTGATTCCTGTTTTGTTATATGTAATTTTACTACATAAAAACCCTCCTTTTTAATTAGACAGGAAGGGGGAGATGATGTGGGATCTCCCTTTGTATGCTGTAAATATGTTTTATTGCCATTGGTTACAAAAAAAGCTTCCTTATAGCTAGGAAATCCAAATAAAGATAAAGTGAAAAAGAAGGCAGAGTTTGGGAGATATCAACAGCTGTGTGAAAAGTAGATGTAATGTAACAAGTCACAAGCCTCATGGTAAAATATAGAATAATATAAATGGATTCATTTATGTTGTAAGAGCTAGTTAATAATAAGCCTGAGCTAATAGGCCAAACAATTTCTAACTAATATTAAACTTCTGAGTGGTTATTCAGGAACTGGGGGATGGGAGAGAAGCTCCCAGTAGCAAAATCTCTAGCCTAGATTGGCCTCAAACTGATTATAGCCACTCCCCAGGTACTGAGATTATGACATGCACCACCACACAGCTTTATGTGATTCAGGGAATGAAACCTGGGTTTTGAGAATGTTAGGCAAATACCTTATTAACTGAGTCACATCTTCAAACCCAATTCCATTAAAGAAATACTATTTTATTTATTCCATAAAATTTCATACTTGTATACAATGTAGCTTGATCATATCCACCCCAAGCCCTGCACCAGTTCCCCTCCAGGACACTCCCAACACCTCCTCCCTCCCAACTTCAAGTCTGCCTGTGTATTTATTTTAAACCACTGAGTCCAGTTTTTGTTGCCCATATTTACATGGGGTGAGGTCATTTAGTGCAGCATGGGCAGCCTACCCATAGCCACCTCACAAAGAAAAGAGATTCCTCCAGCAGCCATCAACTGTCGCTAGCTCCTCAGTTAGAGATGTGACCTCAGTAGCTCCTCCACCTTCCTTGTTTAGATCTGTAACTGGCTTGGTCTCGTGTCAGTACCCACACCTACTATGAGTTCATGAAGGCAAGAGCCAAGTCTTGTCTAGAAGACAGCATCTCTTAGCACTCTTCTCCATCCTCTGTCTCTTGCAGTCCTTCTGCCCCTTTTTCTACAATGTTCACTGAACCTTAGGGCCAGGGTTGAAAAGTTGATATTGAAGTTCCCTCTCCAGCAGAATACTCAGTCTCTTCCTTTTAATGAAAATTTACTTTTTTCAAGACTTATTATTTTTAACCATGTGTATTATGTATGTGCACACGTGCTTGGTTACTGAGAGCTGCCAGAAGTGTTCAGTGTCCTGGAGCTGGAGTCATGGGTGGTTGTGAGCCTCCTGACATGGGTTCTGGGAACTGAACCCACATCTCCTGCAAGAGCATATTCTTAAGTGCTAAACCGTCCAGTTCCAGGGGCACAGTCTATCTCTCTCTTTCTCTCTCTCTCTCCCTTCCTTATGTCTTCCCTCTCCCACCTCTCTGACAGGGTTTCTCTGTATAACCCTGGCTATCCTGGAACTCTTTGTGTAGACCAGGCTGGCCTCACACCCACAGAGATCCACCTGCCTGTTTCCCCAAGTGCTGGGATCAAAGGTGTGCACCACCACAGCTTATTGTTCACGGTCTCTTATTCTCCACACTTTGACTAGCTGTAAGTCTCTGCAGCAACCCCTGCCCACTGCAATAGAATTCTTTCAGTCAGTACCACCCAACCCAGCTTTTGGCTTTGTCATTGTCCTTGTTAGTATGGACTATATTTCATTACCTCACCACCCTGCATCATTCCTGAGCTACTGAAAAAAAAATAGGATCAACAGTACCAATGTTGCAGTGAAGTAGGAATTAAAGAAAAATTACTTTTGTGTAGCTGCTTCCTCCAGATGAAACAATTACTTCCTGGAGAAAGAAGGAGGGCTTAGGAGCGTCATTACATTTTCAGGATTCATGAGGTCCTTCTGTGAGGTTATACAGACAATAAGGGATTTCTGGGAGACAGGAGCCTCTTCAGTGGAGATGTCTACAAACTGTGCAAAGAGATCCAGGATTGAAGCCTTCGTGAGTAGCCACCATGCTTGGAGTCTGGGGACAGATGTGTGTTTTAGTGATCCAGCTTGTCTCCACATCACCTGTCTCCTGTAAGCAATCCCAATAGAGACACTGGGTTCCCAAACTAGACTCTACTGAATCAATTCCCTGAGGTGTTTGCCGTCTCCATACACAGTGAATACAAATGGTCTCCTGGGGGAGGTCATACAGATAGAGAGTCATACGGTCTTCTGTAATAGCAATGTGGCCTGTACCTTAGCTGTAGCTCATAGCAAACAGTTATTCCTTCCGCTTCCCCTTCCATTGCCCCAGGTCTCACATTTGTGTTACTTACTCAAATACAACAGAGGTAGGGCTAAGATCCTGCACAGCATCCCAGGAATAAAACACAAGGATGGCTCCTGTTGCCTTCTCTGGCCTCGAAATAAATGTCCTGTAGGGCATGATTTGGGATGGGTAAGAACAAGGGCAGAAATAACATCACTATTTATCGGGCCGTTTGTCGCCTCCATCATATTTAAGAGCTCTTTATCTTGGGAACTGGGTGCTTCTTGGCAACAGATGCTGTGAGATTTGAGGACAGGCGTATTTACCATGACTCTCCGTGAGCCTAACACACCTTCTTCCTTCTTTTCTAATCATTTCTCCTGTCTTCTCTCTCCTTCAAGATATAGAAGATTGGATTCTCTCTAGTCTACACGTTTGTCTCAAAATTCATGGGATGGTTTTAAGACTGTTGGGGAACTAGGTATGGTTGTTAAGAAGGTCACTTTGGGTCTGCACTGAAAGAGAAGATAATGGAGCTTGAACTGGAGTAGAAGATAAGGAAAAAAGGGCACAGATTTAGGAGGGATATGTGGAGCAGGGCAGATAACCCCGTTGGTAAAGTGGTTGCTATGAAAGCATGTAGACCTGCATTTGGACACCCAGTACCCAGAGGCAAAGCCAGGTACAACAGATGGGTAGAGATAGGTAAGGAGAGAGAGAGAGAGAGAGAGAGAGAGAGAGAGAGAGAGAGAGAGAGCGCTCAGTGCTCAGGGAGAAGAGACAAAAGAATCTTTGGAGCTTGCTGGCCAGTTAGCCCAGAAAAAAAAAACACATAGAGAACTATAGGTTCAATGAGAGAGCCTGTCTCAAAAATATGCAGGCATGGTGGTACACACATGGACACCCACACATACATACCCACATTCCTCACCTGTAAACTGGGAGCTGTTCTTGTAGCTCTCTTTTCCTTTGTAGAGTCTCAATATGTGGTCAATGTGTGGCTAAGACCGACCTAGAATGCCCTCTATAGTCCTGGCTGGCCTTGATCTCCCGATACCCCCGTTCGTCTTTGGATGCTAGTGCAGATCAGAAGATGTCCTTGGATCCTCTGGAGCGGGAGTTACAGGCGATTGCGAGCCACCTGACTAGGGAACTGAACTCCAGTCTTCAGCAAGAGCCGTAAGCACTCTGTGCAGAGCTGTCTCTCGGCAACTTTTTGTCCTTCTCCTCAATTTCTTCTCCAGTTCTCCCTCCTGATCTCGGTTTCCTAGGGCTCTAGGCTCCTCAGCACGCCTTATCTTGGGTTTTCCAGGGAGGCTTGGCAGAAGGCATCCAGTGAGGGGCTATCTTACAGGTATAGACACTGGCTGGGGAATTTAAGTCCAGAGGGACAAACTGATTCGGCTGATTTAAGGACACAGTGCCCACCCTGATGAACCCACAGGAGGAATGGCGCTGTGCAGACTGGGAGGTACTGAGTCTGAGAAACCGTAACTGACTGGCTCAGATATTCTTGAGAAGCCCCGCCCACACAGGTACCAACGAGCAGGCGCATGCCTGTTCAGAACAAACCAAAGTCTGAAGGAGCTAAGCGGGAATCTACGGAGGGTGGGGCCGCTGAAAAGTAGCCGATTTCCTTCTGAGCGGGCCCTGTAGCAGCCAGCGCTACTGTTAAAAGATGTGTTCTTTTTTGAGCAGGAGGTTCTAGGCTCTGCAAAAGCTGGACTAGCCATCTCGTAGAGGACATCCCTGCCTCAATACCTCCATACAAGTAGGAGGGAGGGTCTGGACCTCCCACGCCTAAGCCCTCCCTGACCTATTTCCAACGTGGCCCCATCACTTTTCCTTTCTTTTGTTTTAAGAGAGAGTTTTAATCAGAAGCCAAGGCCGATCTGCTATTGGAACTCACTATGTAGCCCAGCATGGCCTTAAGTGCTGGGATTACAGGCATGCTGAGCCATCACCCTTGGCTTTTCCACCAGTCCTTCGTCTCATTCTCTTCTCTTTTGCCAAATCTACCAACAACACTCGCTCTCTCCCATCTTGTACCCTGGTACCTCTGTGAGGGATTTGTTTCTTTGGAAGAAGCAAGCCCAAGCCACTGGAGAAGGTTCTGACTCCACCTGCTTCCTCTGAATTCAAACGGTTCCGTTAAAGCTCAGAAAGTAAGACATAGGTTCTGTGATCTCTTGAGACTTACAAGATTTACAAGGCCGTTCCCCGAGTTTATATATATAAACTGAGGCACACATACGCGGCTCGGCTCGCGCACCACAGTGGCTGCTACGGAGAAGACTCTCCTACTGCCCCAATTCCCTGAAAGCTGTGCAGGGGGCTCCAGGGTTACAACTTTGATGAGTCCTCCCTCTCCTGAGGTGGGCTTTCTGGTGCTGCACCACCCTCGAGTCATCCGTATTCCTGTTGATAACTCCTCATCCCTACTCATGCAAAACCTCACCAGTGAAGCAAGCTAGATCTGGGCGTATCTTTAGTATGCTGCTGAACTTAAGGCATCTCTCCAATCCAATCCCACAGTGCTCTGCTTCCTCTGACTGACTCATGTTAGGTCTCCATACTGAAGGGACCGGTATTGGCACAAGACATCCCAAGACCAAGTTCTCAGCTCAAAAAAAAAAAAAAAAAGATTTATTTGCCCAAGAGAGACAAAGGGTAGGGAATAAGAGTCAAAGACAGGAGATAAAGGATGAGGGATGTAGTAGGAGCTGCGGGCAGGCTAGCTTTACACTCGAAATAACAACAAACAAATTGTATTCTTTTTTTTTTTAATTTTCGAGACAGGGTTTCTCTGCAGCTTTTTTGGTTCCAGTCCTGGAACTAGCTCTTGTAGACCAGGCTGGCCTCAAACTCACAGAGATCCGCTTGCCTCTGCCTCCCGAGTGCTGGGATTAAAGGCGTGCGCTACCACCGCCCGGCTCAAATTGTATTTTTTTAAACACTGCTTGGCCCATTAGTTCTAGTCTCTTACTGGTTAACTCTCATATCTTTCTTTTAACCCATTTCTAATAATGTGTGTAGCACCACGAGGTGGTGTCTTACCAGGAAGATTCTAGTGTATGTCCATCTTGGGCTGGAGCTTCATCGCGTCTGCCCAGAGAGGAGAGGCATGATGATTGCCTAACTTCCCTTCTTCCCAGCATTCTGTTCTGTTTACTCCACCCACCTATGTTCTAATCTATCAGTCCAAGCAGTTTCTTTATTAATTAACCAATGAAATCAACAGATTGATATATGACACTCCCACATCAGAGGGAGAAGGGGAATGAAGTGAGGGATATTTGTCCTGGAGGATAAAGAGGAGACAGACATGACCCATAGGCAAATAGCAGTTTATAAACGTAAAAGGGAAACCCTGTGTTAGGATGAGGTGTTTAATTTTAGTTGGGCATGTTAATTAGGTGAACCAAAGGGAGGGTTTGATTGCTATGCTTCAATATTTTGATAGATGGATTTTGGTAGCCAACCTCAGGAGGAGGAAGTGGCCAAATAATAGAATGCAGTCTAATGGTTTCCAGCACCGCAGAGAAGATTGGGAAAGGGCAAAGCCTGCCAGAACCTTGCTTCCTAGGTTCACGGTGGCTAGAGTCCCTTCAGATGCCCTGCTCGTCCTCCTGATGTTCACTCTCTGACTCCCCGTTCCTGTTCACTGCACTCTGTCCACCTTCCTCTTACCACTTCCCCACAATTTACAATCAAGTCTGTCTGTTTTATGAATGTACTGACTGATGCGTGTCAGGGGAGCATGCCAACCTAGGCAGGAGATGCTGGGATGGATAAGACAGCCAGCTACGTATCAGGGGAGCATGCAACTCTAACAAATTCACCTATTTGGCCAGGTTAAACATAGGAATCTTCTTTGGTCTTCTTTGGGGATGGACACTTTTTTCTTCTTCTTCCCAGGAAAGTCATGAAACACTAAGAGACACTGCAATGTTTACCTAAGTAGGTTCACTGTGTCTGCCTTACCTCTGCCCCCGCCAAAGATACCATATATGCCATTTCTCTCACTCGGAGAACAATCTTTCTCTATAGATCTGTTCAGTCTACTTCTTGGCTTCAAACTTTGCAACAGCTCATGACTCATTCATTCATTTGTTCGCGCATTTCACAAACAGTTCTGCACACATCTTAGATCTTAGGCATCATTCCCAGTACTGGTGAGGGAGGAAACAAGACAGGCAAACTCCTGTCCTCAAGGAATCAACATTCTAAGGGTAAGGATATGGTGCCATGACATAACCTTCCAATGTTTTATCTTCGAGCTCAAATTCATCATGGCATGTATTCTCTACCCGTGTCTCTGGGTGCCACTTTTCACAGCGCCGTCTCCACTTCAGTACACAGTGTGCGGGCCTACTGAAGTCTGAAGCTAGGTGCTTAAATTGGGATTAGGTTGTGTGTGTGCCTGTCTGTGGAACTGGTTATGAAGAAAAGGATCAAACTCTTATTTCACAAGCTGTGTGCAATCATTTTTCTCTCCCGTGACCCTGCCTTCGAGTGAGAAATGTATCTTTTGGCTCACCCAAACTATCGAGGTTGATGTTGGGGTTAAGCCCCACTAACTCTCTCAGGGTTCAGAAGGATCACTATAGCAGGCAAAACAGACGAAAGATACCTGAGGGTAAATAACACAAACCAGCTCACATATGTTGTTTTATTATGTCTCATCTATCCTTTCTCTACTCTCCCCAAGGTCCTTTTGATGTTTCCCTTCCTGTGTTCCCCCTCGCTGTTGTTCACTGTTCCTCTTCGGGTGTTCCTCGCTGTTGTACCCATCCCACATGATTTCCAGTTTATATACCCACACAGACAGTTAATAAGCATGCATTTTACAGAATCACAAACACAGGTAAAGGAGGCACCTCATGACTCAAAAGGAGCAAGGCAGTGAAGCTCCCTGGCAGATACTGAGAGGATTAACTAAGAATCAATACAAAAGTCTAAGTTGTTTTCATGTGCTAACTACATTTTTTAACTTTAACTAGTTAAGCTGGAAGTTTGTGATTAATAATTGTAGAAAATGCAAGAGTGCTCTTACACTTTCCTAGCACTTCTGCTTCCTTCCCTGGTGTTGGTAACCATAGTAACCCAGGGGTTTGGGAGGAAGGCAAAGGTACTTGATTTGTATCAGCATCTAGCTAGCTGAGTTAAAAAAAATTTCTTTGAAGATTTTGCTTCCAGCCCCAGTGGGGTTTCTGTCAGCACCTAGGTGAGAAGGAATTTCTTTCTCTGGGGCTGGTTTAGTGATTCAAGCCTTTTCCTTGTATCTCAAGGGGTAAAGTCATAAACAGCTAATTTCCTGGGTTATGATCTTGTGTTAATTGAAACCAAGGTGAAGGGTAAATACTAATAGCTTGTTAGGTTAGAGCAAAGGCCGGTAGATTACACCTTCCTGAATCTGCTGCTAGAGAATTCAGGTCACCTAGACATGTTTATCAGTAAGAACAGACATACTGTCTCTTCTCAGTGCCTCCTGCTCAGTGCTCCTTTCTGTCAAGAAGTCCTGGCAATAAGGATAATTGTGGGAGTCTAGCTTTATGTAGATTTGACTATGAGAACAAAGATTTGTCTGAGTGAATGCTTTCATACCAGGGCTCACTGGTGTGGTAAAAGCCATCCAGTTGCCAGTGCAGGAGAATTCACGTTTAAAGAATGATTTATACACTGCTGGGATATAGTGGAAGGGAGAAACATCACGATTTCACAAAATTTCTACAGAACTGACAGTGACCATCCAAAAGACACATGTTCCCAAAGCTCTGCACACTGGGTTCTTCACCAGATCAGACTCCTGTGGATCTGCCAGCCGCGCATTTACTGCAGAGTCTTGTGACTCCATCACCAAACACCAGTCATACAGGTGACCTTTTAAAGTCCTGAACCCAGGCCCAGTAGTTGCCTCCACACCTTGGAGTATACAGGTTGTGTAGAGGCTGAGAGGACTTCGTGAGCTCAGATTTGCAGGACTTCAAGTTTATTATGGACTTGGGGTTTCTGGGGTCTCCATGGGTTTTTGTAATTCTGGGAATAGTGGAAGCTTTGGATGCGGCGCGGTTTCCTCCAGAGGCTCTGCTGGCTTCAGGCTGGTTTCCTTTTCCTGGTCGGTGAGAAGGCGGGGCAAAGAGAGAAGATGGAACAGATTTACAGGTGAAGTAGCCACACCCAAAGAGGAACTCTAAGGAAATGTGGATCAAACATTGTCTTAACTTTCCTCAAGGTACCATGACTGGAGCCTACAAACCTCTTCTCCCTTTGACCCCGCCTGGTGTGACCAGGGGCTCCCAGATTCCTGGGATGTTGTACATGATGACCTCAGGCAAATGTTTCCCCATGCTCTGGGTCACCCTAAGCCCCTGCCAGCGTGGTTCCTCTCTGAGGGTAAGGGCTAGGTCTAATCCTGGCACCTCACCTAGCCTAGGGCAGAGGAAGCAGAGAGCAGACATAAACGGGACAGTATATAGAAACCCAAGCCCTGCCCCGTTACACATACCCCCACTTCCTTCAGCCAAGCTCTGTCTGTCTCCTAAAGATTCCATAATATTCCACAGCAGCAGACCAGCTGAGAAACAAGTGTTCGAATTACGTGAACTGGGAGTGAGGTTCACATTCAAAGTAGAACACACAGCTTATCCACAAAGGGACACTAACTCTGCACACAGGTTGTTAGGAGGGAACTGGTGGGGTGGTATGAATCACTTGGTCCCCAGTTGGTGTCACTGTTTGGGGTGTCATGGGTGGAGCCCAGTCTTGCTGGAGGAAGTGTGTCACTAGGGGTGGGCTGTAAGTGTTTATAGTCTCACCCCACTTACTACTGCCTGTGCTCGGCTTCTAGCTTGCATATGGATGTGTGAGCAGTCAGCCTCCTGCTCCTGATGCCAGTGCCTGCCACCACCACCTGAACTGTCAACTCAAACAAGCTCTTGGTGTTTTAACACAGCAACAGAAAAGTAAGTAATAGCAGCAGGAACCCATGGTTCTGGAGACTCACGGATGGTAAATAAGAATGAGACCGGGCAGTCTCCAGCCCTGTTTCAGCCAAGATGTCCTGGGGTGTGGGCTTCAGGGTGAAGTAAGGAACAACATGGTGTCATGGTTTGGATGTGAAATTAGAACACAGGGTCCTGTGTTGAGCACTTGCCCTCCTGCTGGTAGTACTGTTTGGGAGAGGTAGTGGAACCTTTGGGACCGGACGAATGGCTGGCACAGGTGGCCGACTGTGGGTGGACCTTAGAGAGTCATAGCCTGGCCTTGCTTACTGCCTGAGCGCTCTGCTTCTCCTTTTTCCCCTTGATGCTGTTTTTAACATGTGTTTTTATTTGTGTGTCTATGTGAACTTGTGAGCACGTGTGCCCACAGAGGCCAGAGCATGAGGTCCTCTAGAGCTGGAACTACAGTCAGATGGGAGATGTCTGAGGTGGGTGCTTGGAACAGAACTCAGGGCTTGTGGAAAGAGCAGGAATTTCTCTTAACCACTAAGCCATCTCTCCAGCCACAAAGAGTTTATTTTGGTTCACAGTTCAAGGTGCAGTCCTTCCAGATGGGGAGCTCAAGGCAGAAGGCACAGGAGGCATCTGGTCACATCGCATCCACAGCTGGGAACAACATGAACTTGTGCATTCCAGATAGTGTCCAGCTCAATTTCTCCACTCACACAGTTCGTGATCCCTGACAGAAATGGTGCCACCCACAGTGGGCAGGTTTGCCCACCTCAATCCACGCAATCAAGACAAGCCCACAGGCATGTCCAGATGCCCATCTTATAGGTAATTCTAGATCCTGTCCAGCTGACAGCTAATACTGACCATTAGAGACTGCATCCCTTGAACCATGGGTCAAATCAATTCCTTTAAGTTGCTTCTGTCAGGTGTTTGGTCACAGAACTGAGTCTCCAAGCACTTGGCACTGACTTGGGCCTTAGGCTGTTAGTGACTGCTGCCTACTGCACACCAGAGGCCAAACCTGTGGTTTCCACTCTGATGCTGCCACTACTGCCAGGGGGGCATCAACCCACTTCCCAGTGGGGATTCATATTGTGTGTGTGTGTGTGTTGATAGTTCTTATAATCCTTTAAACTATGTTTCTTAGTCTCTTCCATGAGACTCTGGAGCCTCAGCTTCAGTACCTATGAAACAACCCTCAAGCTAATTGTGTATTATACAGACTACAGACTGGGCACTCTCTCCAAAGCAGCACACAAACTTCCCCCACTAATGCTGTCCTGCTAGACGGGATTCCACTGTGACGCGAGGGGCACTCACTGAGAGCCGCGTCCCAGGTGACGTGGTTCTGGATTTTCTAGGTTCCTTGGGCTTCATGATGGAGTCTCCCTCTGGTCCAGGCTCAGAGTCCTGCTGTGCTCTCATCTGTACACACACACACTTCTTTGCCTTCTGCATCCTGAGAAGTTTCATTCTAAGGAAATGTGTTTCTGATTAGTTCTGATTTCCTGCCTCTGCCTCCCCACGTGCTCTCTGGTTCTGTTCAGCATTCAAGACTGAAGTCTCAAAAGGATCCTGCTTGCTGTGCTGTCTAGAGAAAGCCACCTAACTTCTCTGAAAGTTGGTAACACACCCTGTGTAATCAGGACTCCCTGCTTAACAGGCGGCGGGGATCAGACGGGCCAGCTGTAGAGGTCATTATTTATTTAATTTATTTGTTTTCTGGATTTCAATTTAAAAGCTTGTTTATTTTTATTTAGTGTTTATAGGTGTTTTGCCTGAATGTATGTCTGTGCACCACATGTGTGCCCTCGGAAGCCAGAAGAGGGTGGCAGATCCTCTTGAGTTGTGAGCCACCATGTGGGTGCTAGGAACTAAACCTACTCTTCTGCAAGAGTAGCCAGTACTTTTAACTACTGAGCCATCTCTGCAATGCTTCGTTATTTATTTATTTATTTGTTTGCTTGCTTGCCGCTTGCCTTTTGAGACAGTTTCAGGCAGCCCTGGCCAACCTTGAACTCACCACATTAAAGATGATGACATTGAACTTCTGATCTTCCTGTCTCTTTCTCCTGAGTGCTGGGATTATTAGGGGCATGCACCATAACACTTGGTTTATGCAGTGCTGGAGCTTGAACCCAGGGTTCTATATATGCTGTACAATATTTCCAACCTGTGTTTGCCTTTGATTCCAGCTCCTCTCCGTACTGTACCACTTTATTCCTCTTCTTCCCCTTCCCCTGATAGACAGCTACTCAGTCTCAATTACATTCTTCTCATTGCCAAATAGGATTAGGGGGGCTGGAAGGTGAGGTCTTTATGATGGCATTAGTGACTTTATGAGAAGAGGTGCTTGCTCTGGATCTCACTGTGTGATTGATATAGTATGATAGCCCTTGCTGGATCTAGATGCCCACCCCATGTTCTTGCACTTCCTCAACCTGAGCTAAGTAAACCTTTGTGTTTCATAAATTAGCTCATTTCAGATGTTTGGTTACATAGCATAAAATGGGCTCAGACGTACTCACATTAAGGGGAGGAGGCAGATGAAAAGTAGTGTGGTTGCCATGGCTGCATAGACAACACCGCGGAGCAAAGCTTTCAGGAAGATCTGGGGAGCCAAAGGGCCCCTTCCTAGAAGTAGAAGGTATTTCAGTAAGTCTTTGCTTTTATAAGAAAAAATATTTTAAAATTGCATTTTTTCCACGTGTGTAGGGGGTGTTGCATGTGCCACAGCGTGCATGTGGAGGTCAAAGGACAAGCTGCAGTAGTCTGTTTTCTCTTCCCACCGTGTGGCGCCTGAGGATTGAACTCAGGTGTTAGGCTTGGCAGCAAGCACCTGTCCATTTTGAGCCATCTTGTACACCCTCAGGAAGCCTTTCTTAAGTCAGATTCCAGGCTGTGGTCCCTCTTCTGACCTCAGGGCCAGTCCCTCCCTGTTCACCACCCTCACCCAGCCTCCAAGTCCCCACCCTCACTTGACATCAGTAGGATGCTCAAACCATGGGTTCCATGTTGGTTCTTTCCCTCACAAAGAAGGACTGTGCCCATTTCTGGTTTTTTGGCCATGCTGAGGGTGCTGTTGTCCCAGGGGCCAAGTGTGGTAGAGGTCACCTGGAGGTGGCCATGCCCACTGTTCACATCCACAGGAACACCATCCATCCACCATTGCACAGAGGGTGTGGGGATCCCACGAAAGGAGCAACTGCACTGCAAAGTCTTCTCTACAGCACAGAAAGAGTTGAGCAGTCTGGCAGCTTCTGTGGAGAGGGAGGGTCATGGGTCAGCAAGGTCACCTGATTTTTCTTTTAATTCTTCCTTAAGGACCCAGCCTTCTGTTCTTTGTTTCTCACACTATGGCTGAAACTCAAGGTCTTCCACCTCCCAGACAATGCTCTATCACTGAGCCATACCCCAGTCTTTCCCGGGGGATTCTCAGGAGGTATCTACTGCCGGGCCAGGCTTCCAGCCCCTTATCTAGGGATTCTAGCAGGAGCTCCACCCTTGAGTCACTGGGGGATCCTAGACAGATGATGTCCAATCCACAATGATTATTTATCTTCTACAACCCCTGACCTTTGTCTTCACAGTTCAGTCTGTGACTCTAGAAGTGCTTCTTGTCCACTTACCTCGCTGTAGAGGTGGCAGGCCCATATGCTAGAGCAAGAACTCCCAGGCATGCAATACTCTTCACTGTGAGGAGGAAGGTGATGGCAACTGGAAGGAGATATGGAGGTGGGTGAGCAGGAACATCTTTGCAAAGCAGGTTGTGGTGGTTTGAAAGAAAATGGCCCCCAAAACGTGTGGCACTACTAAAAGGTGTGGCCTTGTTGGTGGAGGTGTGGTCTTGTTGGAGGAAGTGTGTCACTGTGGAGGTGGGCTTTGGTCTCATATATGCTCAAGCCATGCTCAGTGTCTCAGACCACTTCCTGTTGCCTGAAAGTCAAGATGTAGGACTCTCCACTCCTTCCCCAGCACCATGTCTGCCTGCATGTCACCATGTTGCATGGTGTTGATAATGGACTAAACCTCTAAAAATGTAAGACAACCCAATTAAATGTTCTTTATTTATAAGAGTTGCCATGGTCATGGTGTGTCTTCACAGCAATAGAAACCCTGATTAAGTAAACCATGGAGGGATGGGATCAAGAGGTGTGCATGCATGGGGTTCTTCCATTGGGACATTAGACCTGGACAGAGGCCTCTCTTGTTATTGAGAAAGAATGGTGTACTTGAGCTGGAATGTGAGAAATGGGGACAAGATTCAGAGGAGTGGGTAGAATTTAGACTTTTGGTGTTCCTTTCACTGTACAGAAATGAGTCTGAATAAATCAACCAGTAAATCCATAGCCAGATGTGGTGGCTCACACCTGTAATCCTGTCCCATGGAGGCTGGAGTAGGAAGACCGCTGTGACTGACTGTGTGACCAGGCTAGTCCCTGGCTCCCGAGTGATGGACTCGAGGAAAGCCAAGCAGAGAATGATTTTGCTCATACCCCTCACAGAGGAATGACGCTGCCGGGCTCACCGGTCATAAGTGTTCCACTTCCACATCAAACACAAGCCTTGTTTTAATTTGTCAACTTTTTCTTTCTTTTTTCAAAACTTAAAACCTCATTCTGGGTGTCAGAATAAGCCCAAGATGGGTCCTGGCTCAAGCTTTGTCTGTAAATCAGCAAATAACTCTGGTCAACTACCACCCATTCTCCAATGGTGTTCTCATATTCATGTCACATGGGTGAGATTTATTGATCAATCTAGCTTTAGAATTCTGATTTCGTCTTGCTTTCCTCTGCCAGGCTTTAAGGAGTGTAGGTGGGACGGCTACTAATGGATGCCTTCTTCATTTTCCTTCGGTCCTCATTTCTCTTCATTTTACTTGATGTCTTGTTCTCGGGACTCCATGAAATCCTTTTTCCTCAGCACACTTCCATTTACCTGATTGTCTCCCCATCTTCCTCTTACCAGCCAAGTATTCTCCAACTGTTAAATCTTATTTTGTTTTGTTTTACACAAAATTTTATATAGCCAAGGCTGGCCTTTCTGTGTAGCTGAGGATGACCTTGAAACCCTGATTCTCCTGCCTCCACCTCACAAGAACTAGGATTACAGGTGATTGGAATTAATTTACCAAGAGATTGGTGGGAGCCCAATTAAGGATGGACCTGTCATGTTATGTCTGTTATGACAGAGATGAATTATTGGATGACCTGATTTACAGGGTGAGTTTACTAATGGCTAACTCACACAGCCACTACCCTGATAATTAATTCCCATGCTTATTGTTTGTTCTATTAGTAGAACAGAGATCCACTGGCTTCTTTTCAGGTTAAATGGGTGACACAGTGAAAGAGACTGGAGGGAGACGGGGTGATGAAGTGACTGAGGGTTGGCGGGATGAACAAGTGAGAGCCGGAACAAGCAAGCGACTTGAAGGGTAACAGGTTGACTAGGGGAGGATGAACAGCTGACTGAGAGGCGAAAAGCTGATCGGGTGACTGAGGAGTGACAGGCTTTCTAGCATAAACTGACTAAACTGGCACCTGGTAAACTGACTGATCCGGAACGGGCCTTGGACAAACAAGGAACTCGCGTTACCTCGTTACCTTGGTGCTGAGGTTGCAGAGCGGCTTAACCGCCCTGTGGCTGTCTCGTGAGACGTCCGAGGATAAGCTGTCTGAAGACTGCGTGACTAAGGGAGGAACTCCATGTCCCTGGAAACCCAGTGTGGAGGATCTCGACGCACAAGAATCCCATGGACCCTCCCATAGGCTCAGGCAGCCGGTCATAGTCTGTCTGCCACGCTAGAGTAGCACAGGAGGGCCACGTGACAGTCTCTGCAGCGCATACACGGTGTGTGCGCATGCGCGTGCCTGCATGTATGAGTGCCTGTGTGCGTGTGTGTGTGTGTGCGTGTGTGTCTGTCTGCTGTCTACAACCTGACAAAGTATGAATAGCATCTTACTCAGCAGCCAATTGGTGGCTGGCTGCGCTTCTACGCCACAACCAACAAGTACTTGCCTCTGGAAGTTGAGGCAAAATCACCACTGCCAATCAGGAACTGAACATTCATGTCCCACCCATCTTTGTGGTGGCTCTGAGCCAATCAGGAGCTACTGTGAGACACGGGCAATTTGGAGTTTCCTCCACATGACCTTTCTTGACCATTCTCATCAAAACACGCTTTGACTCCAACCCTACTCGCTCCCTTCCCTGTCAGGCAGCCTTGCTTTTGTTTTTTTAAGTGATTTTTATTGAGCTATATATTTTTTTCTGCTCCCCTCCCATTCTCTCCCCACCTTAACCCATGGTTCCAAAATCCTGGGTGAGAGTACCAGGCTTTTGTGTCACAGGACTGAAAAGAAATACCACCGGAAGCGCAGTGATGAAGTCAAGCAGAGAACAACTGATCACAGAGTGGGAACTTCCCACCCACATAGAGTTTTCACAGAACTCGAAGATAAAACTATTAGGGATTTTTCCTAACGCGAGCTCTCTGGATGCAAAATCCCAATCAAACGAAATCAAAACAAGCCAAATTAAGACATATCCAGGTTTAATGGGATATTAACCGGAGGCGAAAACTTGCGACCACCAGGAGGAAGGAAAAGAGACTTCATAATCCTCTTTTGGAAGTTCACCTAAATACCCTATGGGAGGGATCAGGACCTGGCATGCTGGGATTTGGAGTCCAGACCAATACAACTCTCAGGCTTCGGGTTGGGGGCTATGCTCCCAACTTAACAGAAACACTGTGCTTTGCACATGGGGTGCGGTGGTGCCACAGTGGTTGAGAAAAATCCACCGCCTACACCTGTCTCCCCTACGGCTTCCTGCCACTCTGCTATCCCCATCAGAGCACTAGATGCTGCCAGACAACCCACAGCTTCTGGGCGCTCTCAGCGGTCAGTCTGGCAGAATCAGGACTCCAGGGGTTGGCAAAGAGCGACCCTGTCTCAAACAAAAAGAAGGCACCAGAGGAAGGACTGGGGAGGGTGTTCTCCAACTTCACAAGCTTTCAGGACCACGGAGAGCAAGCACTTCCACTTTGCTCATGGGGCGCCATGGGGGATACACTTAGGGAGGATGTCAGACCCTCAGCTCTTAGTTCTCTGACTGTGGCTTCATCCTGCTCTAAAGTCCTTATCCAGCTCTGGCCAACCACAGACTGTTGGTAGGGGATTAATGCTAGAAGTTGTGGGAAATCCTGTCACCCTGTGTGGCTAGCAGCTAAGTTCTTGGGAATAAGTGAGTAGGGATGATGGATCAGGACTCTGATGGCCTCATGAGAATGCAGTCCCATGTGACAGCTTCCCAATCTACTTACTGTGACTTCCCAAGCCTGGATCACACGGAACAGGATCTGAAAGACTGCCAGGTTAGGTGACGGTATCAGGAAGTCAGGGGGAATCTGAGCTTTGGGACAGGAGTCCTTCTGTTCCTTCTGTTTTTGTATCCATTCCAAAATTCATATATCAGAGGGGCCAGAGTTCCCAGCCCTCAGTCTGAGGAGATTCCAGTGGAGGATAAAGAACAATGTTGTCTATAGGGTCAGGGGTGGGTCCCAGGGGTCACTCTGCTTGTTTTCAGTTTTTACTCTGAGTCATGCCATTACCAGTAGGTTCCTTCTGGTAGTCCACATGACCCTGGAGCCACATCTTTTGAGCACTCACAAGAAGGAAGTCCAGATGCAGAGGCTGCTGTTGTGGGATGGACTCCTTACTTCCTATTTGAGGAAGGGGCAAGATCATTCTGTGTGGTGATATTTTGTTTATGATCTAAGAAATAAAGCTTGACTGAAGATCTGAGTGCAGAGTTAGCCACACTAGTTAGCCATAGGGACCAGGCAGTAGTGGCACATACCTTTAATCCCAGAGCTAAGGAGGTGGAGACAAGAAGAGAAATGGCTGGGCAGAGAGAGGAATGTAAAGTGGGAGGAGACATGAGCCCATTGCAGTGAGATTGAGGCAGTCAGTCTGAGCATGCAGTCTGAGGACAGGATCACCCCTTTGGTTTGAGTATTGGTAGAGGAAGCACTCCAGAGGCTGGCTGCGCTGCTTGTCTGATCCTTCAGCTTTCACCCCCTGATAAGTGACTCTGAGTTTTTGTTATTAAGGCCAATTAGAATTCATGCTACAACTCTGTAGTCCTGAAGCATTGTGTGATACATTGTATCCTGTTCAAGTTCATGTGTAGAAGTCTCAGTCTCCTATCTGTCAGAATGTGAGTGTGTCTGGAACAAGATATCAGAAAATACATTCATTAGCATGGCTCTAAAATAAGATGTTGTGCATTATAAGAAGAGTCACATGCAAAACAAACCATGTGAGGACACAAGTCAGGCCACAGAAGGAAATTGCCCTGTGCACCTCCTGATCTAGGACTTTCTACCTCACAGGCAAGAAAGCAAACATGTGACTTAAACTATTTTTGTGTAACCATCTGTCACTGTAGCCTGAGGAAACTTTCTTTGGGCTGCCAGCTCACAAAAAAAATGACAAGGAGACATATTATAAATTATGAAAGCTTGGCCTTAGCTCAGGCTTGTTTCTAACTAGCTCTTACAAGTTAAATTCATCCATTTCTATTAATCTATGTACTGTCTTATGACTTTTGCCTCTCCTTCTAAATGTCTTGCTTTCTGTGTCCAGCTGAAGAGTTTGCTTCTTAGAGTTATCTCTCCCCTGAAGTCCCACCTAAACTTTTTCTGCCTAGCTAATAGCCATTCAGCTTTTTATTAAACCAAGCATAGTAACACATATTCACATAGTGTAAAGGAATATTCCACAACACTTCCACTTATTTGTATGAATAAAAAGGAAAGATTTTAACTCTAACACAATAAAACTATAAACAATAAGAACAAAAATCAGGTAAGAATTACATTTAAAATGTATTACAAATACAAATTAACGTTTCTATTTGGCATATTCAGAGAAAATACTCTGTTTCTTATCTATCTTACCTTGATGAAAGTTTTATACCTAAACCATTTTTACCACAACTTGTATTACCATCTTAAAACTATCCTTTTAGATCTCAAAACATCTATTGACAACCAATTTAAGCTTTTTTGTCTCTCAACTTTATATATTTTATACCTTTTTGTGAGTTTTTTTTTAATTTGGTAACAAAGAAAACTGTAACTATCTTGTCTTCAATTCCATCAGAGACCCCAAAAGGATACAATATTACCTGAATAAACAGGAAATAGAGAAGAAGTAGCTTCCAAAACTAGGAAACAACAAAGACATCTGCCTGCCTATCAAGGCCTTGAGTACCAGCCTCAGTACCCCCTCAGGGCTCAGAATTAGATGATTATGGCAGGTGAGGAGCTGAGGGTTAAACAATAAAACACATTACTTCTGAATGTTCTTTATTTTTTGTGCAAGGGGAGAAAGTGAAGTGAAAGGGCACTGAGGAGAAAAATGAGGGGGAGAATAAGAAGAAGGAGAAGAAGAAGAAGAAGGAAAGAAAGGAGAAGACGAAGTAGCAAGGAGAAGAATAAGAATAAGGGGTGATCTTCATGTGGTTTCTAATTTTTACAGACGTAGTTGGGAAATTCCATAGGCAAGGACAATGATAATATGAATATCAAAATTACAAAAATGGCAGGTAGAACCTGACAAGACAGTACCCCATAACAGATGGCCCAACCCAGAAATGAGCCAGCATTCAAAGGGAAATTCCTGACATCCCAAACCATTAGATAAAGTTGCTATCTCTGAGTCCTGGATTCACTCATTCTCCTCATCCAGTCTCTTTTGTGATAACAAGCTTTGGGGATGCCCAGATTTGTTTGTTAGCAAAGGTGGGGAATGCTGCCTTCCTGTTCAGTGTCTGTCTTTTGTAGAAATTTCTATGTATTCTGTTAGCAGGTAATTCTGTGGGACTGATTCTACGTAAATTTGACTGTTAGAACAAAGAGTGAATGCCATGGCTCCAGGTCCTCATGGTGTGGGGGAATGGAGCAAGGTCACTCCATTGCCCGTGTAGAAGTCACATTGCTGAGGTGTTTTGGAAATGAATCCTGTTTTGAAGGGAAAAATCAAGACTTCACAAGGTTTTACAGATATGCCATTGGCTTTTTCTTTCTTTTTTTTTAATTTATTTATTATGTATATAATGTTCTGGGCACCAGATCTCATTATAGATGGTTGTGAGCCATCATGTGATTGCTGGGAATTGAACTCAGTACCTCCAGAACAGCAGTCAGTTCTCTTAACCTCTGAGCCATCTCTCCAGCCCCGCCATTGGCTTTTTCAAAAGACAAGTGTTCCCGCAGCTCTATAAAACAGGTGCCCCATAAGTTGTACACTTGTGGGTCTGCCTTTATGAATCTGTCAGCTGTGCATTTACGGTAGAGCCTTGTAGACTTCAACACCTACCTGGACAGTCAGCCCAAGGTTCCTCTGTAACATTGGGGCATCCATCTTCTACAGGCCTAGAGTATCTGACAGATT
Organism: Neodon shergylaensis; assembly: GCA_025134845.1. Classification (NCBI taxonomy): domain Eukaryota; kingdom Metazoa; phylum Chordata; class Mammalia; order Rodentia; family Cricetidae; genus Neodon; species Neodon shergylaensis. The sequence goes on along the minus strand of JABTXL010004688.1, from coordinate 422,403 downwards.
TTTTCATGAAGCAGGAATTTTTGAAGGTCTCTCCTATCCTGTCTTGGCAAAGTTCTCTAGTCATGCTGAGATGGCCAAACTCCACAGGAACAAGACTGAGCCAGTGTCCTGGGCAAGAGCAGGCCTGAGGTAACAAATATCACAGGAGCAGGATTAAACCAGTGACATAGGCCAGAGGAGGCCTGAGGCAGCAAACTCAACAAGAGAAAGACTGAGCCAGTGACCTGGGCCAGAGCAGGCCTGGGACAGTGAACTCCACGGGAGCAAGAATGGATCCAGACCAGGGACATTTGCAGAAGCAGGCCTGGGCCAGTGACCTAGGCCGGAACAGGCCTGAGGCGGTTAAGTCCACGAGAGTGGGAGTGAGCCAGCGATCTAGGCTGGAGTGGGCCTGAGATGGCAAGCTCCACAGGAGCAGAGCGGATCCAGACCAGGGACATTTGAGGAGGCAGGACTGAGCCAGCAAACAAGCACAGGAGAACTAGACAGTGGGAAATAATCAAATTAAGAAGTGATATCAACAAAATAGAAACAAAGAAAGCAATGCAAAGAATAAATGAGTTCATTCTTTGACAAACCTTTATCCAAACTAACCAAAAGGCAGAGAGAGAATATCAAAATTAACAAAATCAGAAATGAAAAGGGGGAACATAACAGCAGACATGGAGGAAATCCAGTTAATCATCAGGTCACATTTTGAAAACCTGTACTCCACAAAATTGGAAAACTTAAAGGAAATGGATGACTTTCTGGATAAATATCACTTACCAAAATAAATCAAGACCAGTTAAGCAAATTAAAGAGACCTATAACTGCTGAAGAAATAGAAACAGTCATCAAAAGTCTCCCAACCAAAAAATGCCCAGGACCAGATGATTTCAGCTCAGAATTCTACAAGATTTTCAAAGAAGAACTAATACCAATACTCCTCAAATTGTTTCACACAATAGAAATAGAAGGAACATTGCCAAACTCTTTTTATAAGGCTAGCTTTACCCAAAATAATTACACGGAAACTGTATTCTTTTAAACACAATATTTGGGAATATGGGGGCAGTTATTTCTCTCCAAACTGCTTCCTGCTTAATGGGGGAGTCGTTAATTAGGTCTTTTATGGTATAACCTGTGTGCCAGGGTCATCTCAGTTGGCAGTTGAGTGAAGTAATTTTTTGAGGGTGTTCACAGCAACCTTTCAGGAGAGTGTGGCCTATCATACCATATTGGGATAGATGCAATCCACAGGGTCTCATCCTCTGTGAAAACAAAAGAAGACCCTTCCCAAAGCATCATCCTTAGACCCAAATTCTGAAGTCATAATACCCTTATGATATCCATTTTGGTTCCAATTGGCAGCCCATATAATGAAGTGTCTCTCTGTACTTAGCTCCTTCACAGTCAAAAATTTTAAAGAAAACACAATAATACAAAGAATTCAGACTCTCTGTGAATTTTCCATTTTTACGTGGCTTATTTTTCTTTATTTTTCTTAATCTATAAACATCTGTACTCTGTCTCTTTAAAGACTTTACCCTTTTTTTAAAGGCATTAACTTTATTCTCTCTATTTTTTTTCCTCTCTCTCAAGCCTATGTACACTCATCCAACACTGTGATCCATTTAGTGGTCTGTTTGAATCTGTTTTATTGTGAATCTGTAATTTTTTTTATTATCCAGGAGCATTTCTTAAAATGTTAAACAGTTCTTAAAAACTTAAGTTGTACCATGTAGGGGTAATATGGTACCACCTGTGTCCTGCCCAGTCTAAACCTTAACTGTGCCATTATTACGGTAATTACGGTAGTTCCTGAGACCAGCACAGTTCAGCATGGCAGAGCTGAGCCACTCCTGCCTCAGAGCCATTTGGTGCCCATGAGCCACACACAGTTCCAGACACACAGCAGTCCACATTCCATCAAGCAAGCCATAGCAATTTATTCCAAATGCTCCATTCAAAAGCTCTGTCTCCCACAAGAGCCAGACAGAGATCACAATGGCAGCACAGCCCAGAAAGCCGGCATTTTAAAACAGCCAGTTTTTTCCTGCTGCTGAGTCAGGACAATTTCTTTGCGGCACACAACCCACAAACAGCAAAAAGCTATGTTTAATTCTCTCTCTCTCTCCTTTATTTTTAAAGCCTTCTCAGGTTTTTAAGTCGATTTAGTCCATCACGTTGGGCGCCACTCTGGTGTAAGGGGAGCGGCTGGGCTGCGTCCCGCCACCCAGCTAGCTTTACCCAAAATAATTACATGGAAACCATATTCTTTTAAACACTGCCTGGCCCATTAGTTCCAGCCTCTTTTTGGCTAGCTCTTACATATTGATCTAACCCATTTCTAATAATCTGTGTAGCCCACAAGGTGGCTTACCAGAGAAGATCTTAACCTGTGGCTGTGTCGGGTAGGAGAATCATGGCGACTGACTGACTCGGCTTCTTTCTCCCAGCATTCTGTTCTGTCTACTCCGACTACCTTATTTTCTGTCATATCAGGACCAAGCAGTTTTCTTTATTAATTAACCAATGAAAGCAACAGATAAATACAAGACCCACCTCCATCAGATAACAAGCTTTGAGATGCAAACTCAACAAGAGCAGGACTGAGCCAGTGACCTGAGCCAGAGCAGGCCTGGGACAGTGAACTCCACAGGAGGAAGAATGGATCCAGACCAGGGACATTTGCAGAAGCAGGCCTGGGCCAGTGACCTAGGCCAGAACAGGCCTGAGGCGGTTAAGTCCACGAGAGTGGGAGTGAGCCAGCGATCTAGGCTGGAGTGGGCCTGAGATGGCAAGCTCCACAGGAGCAGAGCGGATCCAGACCAGGGACATTTGAGGAGGCAGGACTGAGCCAGCAAACAAGCCCAAGAGAACGAGTGCAGACAATAATCAAATTAAGACGTGATATCAACAAAATAGAAACAAAGAAAACAATGCAAAGAATAAATGAGACAAAGAGAGTCTTTGGGTAAATCAACAAAATAGACAAACCTTTATCCAAACTAACCAAAAGGCAGAGAGAAAATATTCAAATTAACAAAATCAGAAATGAAAAGGGGGACATAACAACAGACATGGAAGAAATACAGAGAATCATAAGGTCACATTTTGAAAACCTGTACTCCACGAAATTGGAAAACTTAAAGGAAATGGACAACTTTCTGGTAAATATCACTTACCAAAATTAAATCAAGATCAGTTAAGCAAATTAAACAGACCTATAACTGCTGAAGAAATAGAAACAGTAATCAAAAGTCTCCCAATCAAAAAATGCCCAAGACCAGATGGTTTCAGCTCAGAATTCTACAAGATTTTCAAAGAAGAACTAATACCAATACTCCTCAAATTGTTTCACACAATAGAAATAGAAGGAATATTGCCAAACTCTTTTTTTTTTAATTTTTCGAGGCAGAGTTCTCCGTAGCTTTTTTTGGTTCCTGTCCTGGAACTAGCTCTTGTAGACCAGGCTGGCCTCGAACACACAGAGATCCACCTGCCTCTGCCTCCCAAGTGATGGGATTAAAGGCATGCGCCACCACTGCCCAGCCCTACCAAACTCTTTTTATAAGGCTACAATTACCCCAATACCCAAACCACAGAAAAACATTACTAAGAAAGAGAATTACAGACCAATATCACTTATGAACATTGATGCAAAAATACTCAATAAAATACTGGCAAATCGAATCGAATAACTGATATTAACATGTAGAATAATAAAAATAGATTCATATCTATCACCTTGCACAAAACTCAAGTCCAAATAGATCAAAGACCTCAACATAAAGCTAGCCACACTGAACCTTCCTTATAGAAGAGAAAGTGGGAAGTACACGTGAACACAATGGCACAGGAGACCACTTCCTAAATATAATCCCAGTAGCACAGACACTGAGAGAAACAATTAATAAATGGGACCTCTGAAATTGAAAAGCTTCTGTAAAGCAAAGGACACAGTCAACAAGACAAAATAACAACCTACAGAAAGGGAAAAGATCGTCACTAACCCCACATCAAACAGAGGTCTGATCTCCAAAATATACAGAGAACTCAAGATATTGGTCATCAAAAGATCACATAATCCAATAAAAGAAATGGAGTACAGACCTAAACAGAGAACTGTCAACAGAGGAATCTAAAATGGCTGAAAGACACTTAAGGATATGTTCAACATCCTTAGTCATCAGAGAAATGCAAATCAAAACAACTATGAAATGCCATCTTACACCTGAAAGAATGGCCAAGATCAAAAACATTGATGACAACTTATACTGGAGAGGTTGTGGGGTAAAGGGAACACTCCTGCATTGTTGGTGGGAATGCAAGCTGGTACATCCCCTTTGGATATCAGTGTGGTGATTTCTCACAAAATTAGGAAACAACCTTCCTCAAGACCCAGTCATACCATTTTGGGGTATATATCCAAAGGATGCTCAATCGTGCCACAAGGACATGTGCTCAACTATGTTCATAGCAGCATTATTTGTCATAGCCAGAACCTGAACACAACCTAAATGCCTCTCAACCGAAGAATGGATAAGGAAAATGTGATACATTTACACAGTGGAGTACTACACAGCAGAAAAAATAATGACATCCTGAAATTTGTAGGCAAATGGATGGAGCTTGGAAACATCATTTTGAGTGAGGTAACCCAGACCCAGAAAGACAATTATATGTACTTACTCAGAAGTGGTTTTTAAACATAAAGGAAAGAAACCCAGCCTACAACCCACAATCCCCAGAGAACCTAGACAACAATGAGGACCCTAAGAGAGACATACATAGATCTAATCTACTTGGGAAGTAGAAAAAGACGTATCTCCTGAGTAAATCAGGAGCATAGAGACCTTGGGAGAGGGTTGAAGGGGAGGGGTGAGTCAGGGAGGGGAGCAGAGAAAAATGTAGAGCTCAATAAAAATCAATAAAAAATAAAATATGTTAAGAAGATGGAAAAAATGATTAAGCTAATACAGTCATCATCAGACTTTCTTCATGTACAGAGGCCATTGTCTGATTCTAAAATAGCACCCAAGTGTTTTGGATAAGAATTTAGTAGTTTAAATGTGTGTAAACAGAATTATCTTAAAGTTCATAGCAGTTGCCTCAGGGGTTTTGCTTTTTTGTTCAGGTTCACTTTTGGTTTTTGTTGTAATACCTTTGAATGATGTGGGCACTTGGCAGCCATTCCCACTATGATCCAACTGTGGGCATTCTCTTGGCTTTAGTCATTACATCAGCTTGCTCAAGTGTAGGTGCTAAAATGTCACAAAAACGTTTGGAAACTCCCTTTCCAAAAAAAAGTAATTTATTGTTTAACTACTTAAGGAATCACAATGGATTACTTATCTTTTAAAAATAACAATTTTATTTATCCTTTGAGAATTTCATACATATGTACAATACATTTTGATAACACCTACCTACTGTTAAGGTCTCCTGAATCCCCCACATCTCCCTTCTGTTTTCATTTTCTCTCTTAAAAAAAATTTTTTTATTTGTAACCCACTGAGCTTAGTTAGTGCTGTTTGATGGAATATTGGTTTATCTTGTTAGCTTGACCTTGTATCGGTAGTATAGTCACTGTGAGTTCATTGAGCAATGTCCATGTCTTGTCTGTGGCACCATTTCCAGTCTCTGGACTCTTCTCAGTCTCTCCAGAATGCAGGTAGCATTTGTTATACTACCAGCCCTTATTATGGAAGCCTTTATGGTAAGTCTTCTTTGTAATCCATATTCATTCTGTTGGTTCTATTCCTTTAGGAAACCCTAACTGTTAAAACTAGGCTTTAACTATACATAAAAAAGTTCTGTAGTCACTTTTCTGTCCTGCTTGTCCAGTGTGGGCAGCAAACTGCCAGCTGTTGAGGTAAGGGCAATTTCTTGCTCAATGGCTAACTTTGCCACAATGAAAGCAAACTCCAACTGAAGACTCTATGGTGCCCACCATCTTCTTTGGAAGAAAATTGGTGCTGCCAGAAGCAGACATGTATTGCTCTCATGAAAAGTCCTATGTTATCAAAACATCAAAATTCCATATTCTGTATGCCTCTGATGTGTTTGAAGATCATCTATTTATTTGAAACATGTCTCTGATTGACACTAAAGATATACCTCATGACTTTGTTTGTTTGTTATAGATAACTAAGTGTCCCCACCAGCGGGACAGGAATAGAACCGGATCTGCCCTGGATGGGAGGAATGAAAGGGACAAGAGACAGGAGAAATGGATAGCAAGTCTGTATTCTGATCAAGCTGCCAACTTTCTTTTTTCTCAGGAGCTTTATATAGCAAACAGGCAGGAGGGAGGGTAGGATGCTGGTAGTCAGGTATGGAGACACCTCTAGCTCTTAGGAAGAGATTAAGGAGGGTCTGTGACTGTTACCTAACAAAAGGAATGTTAATTACTTCTGAAGCCTGGGGCCTGCAGGTCTCACAGGGAGATAAGACACTGGGTTGTTTTCCTAGGCCCAGAACCTGCCCTACAGAGGCTTCTGAACAGCTTACTTAACTTGTGAACTTAAGATGGCTATAACCAAAATACAAGTCTTTGCTCTCAGCAACTAATTACTACTAACCTGTATTTCTTTATTATCCTAAATAGCCTTCAGGGACTAGAACTTTACATTACATTTTAAAATGCACTCCATAGGTACAATACCTTAAACAAGAAAAAGAAATATATAATATAATGTAACAAAAATAACCTTAAATTTGTATCAATATACAAAATATTTTATATAAAAGTAGAAACCTACATATAACAAAATAACCTTAAACAAAAATTCATGCCAATGTAAAATATTTGAGACTAGAAGTTGCTTTTCTAGTTTGAAAGTAGATACATTAATCTACTCTTTTATCCCATCATTTTTGTATCCACCTTTTTTCTTTTCAAAATGAGATCTCTGAATCTAATTTCTTTGTTTAGTATCCTCCCTGGCCATGGCCAATAACAACATGCGACCAACCCCCCTAAGTGATGACAAGCATTCATTGAACAACCCCAAACCGTTCACCCTGCCCCTTGGAAATGTGGATATTGTGTTTTTAAAATTACTTCCTGTTGGCTGGGAATGACAAAGTCTTTAAGAACCCGAGAAAATTGAGATAATGGTTAAATCCTCGAAAAATTAGCCTTAACGTAACATTTGTTGTTCAGTCTCTGTGCAATGGGAAAGCACAAGACTTATTTGTATTCCTGGCTAGAAGAGTTTGTGAGGCTGGACCCTCTCAGCATCATCTTTGAAGCTGTTCTGGATGCAGAACTCTGAGGAAACCACAGCAAAGACATTCACTGGTGTCTGTTCCCCTTGCTCTGAATTTCAAAGATAACACACAGTACGAGTTGTGCACTATACACAAGCCTGCCAAAAATAATGTTTTTGTTTTATGTTTGAGCAGGTAAAATATACATTACCTGTCTTGTAGTTTTTATAGGGTTATTTCTTTATGTATGTAGCCAGGATTTTCACACCTTTTGTTTTCTGTGGAAACAAAAGCATAACCACTTCCCCAAAGAAATATATTTTCTGGCTTCCATTTTAAAGTTAAGGCATTTCTAAAGTATCCAGGCTGGTTTAATTTGGCAGACCTTTCCATAATCCAGTGTCTCTCAGCAGCTGTCGTTCTCCGTTCATTATCATTCAAAGAGTACAAAATCAACAAGATACCATGTAAGATCCAAACACTGTGCACTTTCCATCCTTGTGTGTCTTTTTTATACTATTTTATTTTATCTTCAAAGACTTATTACTTATTAACTATTTTTCTATGACTATCTATGCCCATTTTCTTTTCATTTGAAAGCCTACACACATCTTTTAAAAACACTGTAACCTGGGCTGGAGAGATGGCTCAGTGGTTAAGAGCATTGCCTGCTCTTCCAAAGGTCCTGAGTTCAATTCCCGGCAACCACATGATGGCTCACAACCATCTGTAATGAGACCTGGTGCCCTCTTCTGGCCTGTAGACATATACACACAGACAGAATATTATATACATAATAAATAAATAAATATTTAAAAAAACCACTGTAACCTGTTTTGAGCTCCCCCCCCCATCTTTATCTGTCTTTACTGAACAGCTATAGCATTCTCTGGTCACATGAAACAAATCTTAAGCTGCCATGTCATCTGCGGCACAGTTCAGTTAAGCACATGGCTCTGGCATATGCTACTGGCAGCCAGGTCCAACCCACAGCAGCAGCTAGGATCTACATCTCTGCCTCAAGTCTACTCAAGAGACCATTTCCATATTCTGACTTTTTTGTAAAGCTTTCTTGAACCTTACGTAGAATCACATGGCTGGACATGTGTTGCCATATGTAGGCAGATTGTTCTTTGGGTTGCCAACACACAAAAATGAAAAGGAAATGTATTGTTAATTATGAAAGCTTGGCCTTAGCTTAGGCTTGTTTCTAACTAGCTCATGTAACTTAAATTAACCTATTTCTATTACTCTATGTGCTGTTATGTGGTCATAATGCTTCTTCTGCATTTCTTCCTTCATCTATGTCCAGATGGAGACTCCACTTTCTTCTTCTCAGAGTTCTCTGTCCCTAGAAGTCCCACCTAACCTCTTCCTACCTAGCCAATGGCCAGTCGACTCTTTATTAATCCAATCACAGTGACACATCTTCACAAAATGTAAAGAAATATTCCACAATGTCTTGTGTCTTTCTGGAGATGACATGTGTTTCCACTAGGAAGTTGCTCGCACAGTCTCCCCTAACTCACAGGGCATGGTCTATAGGGTGTAAAAGATGAGGAGAAGCACAAGATGGAAGAAGAGCAAAGCTTGTACCACCAAAGAAAGCATTTTCCACCCTATGCACCATGACAGGATCTGGACCTACAGAAAGCTTATATTGCCGCATCACATATGTTATTACATTTCTGTGACAGGCTGTGACACAGGTTTCTGTTCTGCCTGGTCCCGCAGCCATTCAGTCCCCAAATTATAAACTGATTGGCCTATTAGTTCAGGCTTCTTATTAACTCTTATATCTTATATTTACCCATAATTCTTGTCAGTGTTAGCCACGTGGCTTGGTACATTTTATTAGTGAAGCATTCTCATCTTGCTTCTTCTGTGTCTGTGTGACAACTGCAGATTGAACCTTCCCTCTTCCCAGAATTCTCCTGTTCTGCTCGCCCTGCCTATACTTCCTGACTGGTTACTGGCCAATCAGCATTTTATTAAACTAATACAAGTAAAACATTTGTCTCACAGCAACAGGGCATGCCTTTCTGTGGACCTAGGTCCCCTAAAAGGTGTGACAGACTCTGTAAGGATACACAAGGAGTAAGGTACAAGGAAACCGGATCTCAGTTTACCATAAGCTACCCTGTATGGGCATCAGATTGGAACTTGTTTATTTTGGCACCCCTCAGTCACCTGTTCATCCTCTCTCTCCTGAAGTAAACTGTTAACTTTGTCCCCTATCGGTCACCTGTTCATCCTGCTCCCCTTTGTCCCCTCTTCATCCTGTCCCTCAGTCCCCTCTTCACCTTGTCCCCCAGTCTCCTGTTCACCCTGCCCCCTGTCTCCCGTTCCCCCCGTCCCCCCCCCCCCCCCGCCCGTTCTCAAACAGGGCAGGAACCTGGAAGCAGGAGCTGATGCAGAGGCCATGGAGGAGGCTGCTTATCAACTTGCTCCTTATGGGTTGCTCAGCCAGCTTTCTTATAGAACCCAGGGCCACCAAGTCAGGAGTGGCACCACCCACAATGGACTGGGCCCTCCTACATTGATCACTAAATGTCCTACAGATTTGGCTATAGCTCTACTTTATGGTGCATTTTCTCATTTAAGGCTTTCTCCTCTCTGATGAGAAAATTTTAGTGTATATAAAATTGACATAAAACTAGCGACACAACATCACCTAGGCCATTGTTCAATATGTATAGTATTTGTTTGTTCCTTGGAAGACCTGCTAAACAGACACAAGATCTAGTGCAAAATGCTACTTTGGGCATTCTACACACAGGGAAATTAAACCTTGGGGAGGGCACCTCACAAGGCCATCCCACTGTTACTCATGACCTCCAGCAGGTCTCTTTGAAAGACCATGTATGCAGGGCACTGATTCATAGGAGGGCAGCAATGAAGAGATGGGCACTGTGCTTCGGGCTCTAGAAGGAGGAAGGCGGATTGCTAAATAAAGAGGGGCACTCAAGTGAGCTGGAAAGAGACACTCTTTTCTCTTTTCCTCCCATTCTTTCTCCTTGTGGGTCTCATTAGTGCAAGATGTGAGGTCATGACAGTGCCATGAGCAATGGGTATGAGGTGTCCTTCACAGAAAGTTGCATGGGGCATCCTGAGGCTACTAGATGTGATCAGCAACTACAAAATATGGCATCTCCTGATTCCAGCCTGTGTTCTAGTTCTAGTTAATGTCAAGGTTTCCCCAAAGTGCTCTTAGCACCCACCACACTTACCTTCCCCACACCCATCTCCCTGCTTCTCCCTTCAACTTCCATCACACACCAGAAATCTCTTCTCTTCAAGTTCCTAGACCCACTTAATTCATTCAGGTGAATCCCAGGGTCATTCTTATCCCTGGCTTCCTGAATCTGTCAGCAAGTGAGAGATATGTAGTAGGAGCGGCAGGCTATGTTCCCGCCCGGATCCCACACGGCTAGCTTAGCCCCGGAAATAATACCACACAAATTGTATTCTTTTAAACACTGCCTGGCCCATAAGCTCTAGCCTCTTACTGGCTAACTCTCACATCTTGCTTAATCCATTTCTATTAATGTGTGTAGCACCATGAGGTCATGGCTTACCCGGAAGGATTCTAGTCTGCTTCCATCTCCGAGAGCAGAGCTATGGCAACTGACTTCACTGCCTTCTTCCCAGCATCCTGTTCTGTTTACTCTGCCTACCTAATTTTCTGTCCTATTAAAGGGCCAAGGCAGTTTCTTTATTTAACCAATAAAATCAACACAAAACAGAAGACTCTCCCATAGAGATACATCCAGGCCTACTTGACCCCTCATCACCTGGGAGCCCAGGACCCATCTCTACTCTCTCCTCACAGTGGCTCTGTTCAGTGACTTCTCTACCAGTCTTCTCCCACCACATTTCCCTGACTCTGAGTGATGGGGGGCCCAGGGTGCTCTCTGTGAACATGTCTCTTCTTTGTGGTTTTATCCAAATGCCTAGGGTCCTCAAATTCTACTTCATCTGGGCCTCTCCTCTATCTCTGATCTGAGCATCAATTGTTCATCTCTTCTTGGATCTCTCAGATCTTCCTTATCCTTGCAGGAGTAATAGTGACCCTTCTGAAAGTTTACTTCATCGACAAGACTGGTCCTGTCAGTCACTGGCAATTCATTTAGTTCTTGAAGTTACTTGGGTTGTAATTTCTTACCTCCAGGGACATCACTAGCATCTGTAGATCTATGTGCAACCATATTTGATGTTTATGACTCTGAGCTAGAGACAGTTAGCCATCCTGAATTACAAAATCTAGGCAGTATAATTCATGATCCTAGAGAAGCTAAATAAAAAGGTAAACCCAAAGAAAAACATATAGGCATCCTCCTGAATATTAACCTTCATCAGGCGATGAAAGGAGACAGAGACCCATATTGGAGCACCAGACTGAAATCTCAAGGTCCAAATCAGGAGCAGAAGGAGAGAGAGCACGAGCAAGGAACTCAGGACTGCGAGGCGTGCACCCACACACTGAGACAATGGGGATGTTCTATCGGGAACTCACCAAAGCCAGCTGGCCTGGGTCTGAAAAAGCATGGGATAAAACTGGACTCGCTGAACATAGCGGACAATGAGGACTACTGAGAACTCAAGAACAAAGGCACTGGGGTTTTTGATCCTACTGCACGTACTGGCTTTGTGGGAGCCTAGGCAGTTTGGATGCTCACCTTACTAGACCTGGATGGAGGTGGGTGGTCCTTGGACTTCCCACAGGGCAGGGAACCCTGATTGCTCTTCAGACTGACTAGGGAGGGGGACTTGATTGGGGAAGGGGGAGGGAAATGGGAGGCGGTGGCGGGGAGGAGGCAGAAATCTTAAATAAATAAATAAATAAATAAATAAATAAATAAATAAATAAATACAAAATCTAGGCAGTCATTTCTATGTTGGCTTGTTCCTCAAGTGGCCTTACTGAACCAACATCGGTGAGGGTTTCTCCATAGCTGTTTATATGAAGCCCCTGCTCTAGTCTTCCCCAGACTTTGTAATCTAGCCTCTCCCTCAGACCACATGCAGTGTTGCCAGTTAGTAGGAACTTACTCTAGCTCTCTACGCAAGGTCGCAAGGTCGGTCTAGACAAGCAATCAGCCCAGCTAGGATGACCTTTCGCAAGGGGGCACCGCTGAATTCCACCAGATGGCAGTTTGTTAGCTCAGAGAACAGTCACTTACAACAACATGACATGAGGGGACACGAGAAGAAGAGATTCAGAGGAAGCCAGGGATAAAAGGGGGAAGGCAGGTGGGGTGGATAAAGAAGGCAAATATGAGATAACATGATCACAAGATATTATAAACATGTAATGAATTGTAAAGAGTGCTGGCAAGATGGCTCATCAGGTAAAAGTGCTTGCCCTAAGTCTGACAGGTGAAAGACCTGCATAAATCCAGACCCCCCCCCCCCCAGCAGAAAAAATAGAGTAAAAAATCTAAGCAGGGAGAGAAGAATCAAAAATCTAGGATTAGCCAGTTCAGTGACTCTGTTTCAGGAACTAGCTGAAGATAAGGTTAGATTGTAATCTTGAGAAACAGGGAGTTGCCCCCTTGTGATTATCACTGATTTTTTTGGAATTTTCAATGATCACTGGTATTTTCTGAATTTTCCAATAATGCCCTCCCTACCCCCTTTGGATTACTGGGTTGTGGTTTCTTCCCTTAAATACCCCTTCTCCCAGCTACTTGAGGTCGGACTCCTCCCCTGCATGGGACATGAGTCTCAGCCCCAGCACTGGTACCTGTCAATAAACCTCATGTGATTGCAGCAAGGAAGGTCTTTCCTGAGTTACTGGGAGGGGGGGGGTTGTGTTATCCCAAGACTTGAGCGAGAGTCTCCCCACACTGGGGGTCTTTCATAACACAAGCTTGATCCCCAGAGCCCACGTGTTGGGAAGAGAGAACACTTCCTGCAAGCTGTTCTCTCATCTCCACGTTTTTACGGTAGTGTCTTCTATGTACACCATCCCACAAAGCAGACGTGCTAAAGAATGTCACCGTAGAAATTCAGGAACCAAACACAAACACATCCTCTGGGCACCCACCCATTCATTTGTGATCTTATGTTCTCTTTCCTTTTCACACGTCTTTTGTAGCTGTTTTTATGATGTAATATAGCTGCTGTTTAATAAAACTGGAGTGATGTCTGTGCACTGCTTAAAGTTATTCATATCCTGTGGCTGCAGATACCTGTTCTTAGCTATTTTCTCCTGTGAGTCCTTTCAGGACAGCAGACTGTTGTCCCAACACGTGTTTGTCACATGAGGAGCCCACCAGTGTATCTGGGAAAACATGGTGAAAGAGGCAGAGTCTGGAGCACACAGGAACGCCCCTGGAGGGGATGGGCCCAGGGCAGCTCAGCAGGCTGCATACAGCCCGTGGGAAGCCAGGCCTCAGTTCCTGGAAACTGAAATGTTATTTCTCCCTCATAAAAAGGAAAGTGGTAGGAGAATAGGGTGTGACAAGTGAAGGACCTGTACAGGGGACATCGGCTCTATCTAGCTGGTCTATCGACGGTGTCCTTCTAAGGAGAAGCACAGGGAGATGGGTGCACATTCCAGATGAGGCCTTATGACCACAGAGGAAGAGATGGGAGTGGTGGAAGAGGCTAGGATGACAGAAGCCTTCAAAAACTGGGAAAAAGAGAGGCTGATCCACTCCATAGAGGGGCGGCCATGTGATACACAGATAAGTACATGACTTCAGATTCCCATGTCCCTGAGCCATGAGAGAGAGCTCTGTGTTTCTGCTGTATGTGACTGTATCAGGTGCCACCAGAGGCTTTTGGGAACAGATTTTTCAAGTAGTTCTCAGAAACGACAGAAGAATAGGGAAGCAGAACCTCTCCCCACAGTCGTTCTTTTGTGTTGCAATCACTTTTCAGGTTCCTTGTCCTCCTTCCCCCATCTCTGAAACTTCCTCTGTACAGCCCCCTCTTTCCTTCCAGACAGCTGCTGTCAGTGACCCAACACCACAGAGCACAGCGGCTCAGAGTGGATGGGAACCTAAATGCAAGCCCCTGAAGTGCTGATGGGAATATCAGTGGCTCATGTGACACTGGTCTATAAAATAATAGTTTGGGGGGCATTAATAGAAACCATAGGAACTAAATGATAAATAGAAAAACAGGGTTTCATTTTTAAAACTAAACTTCTGTAGCCTTGGTTTGGAAGGTTCATAATCCCATCAAATTACCAACTGGGGTAGAAGAACCACACATTCCAGGCCAGCCTGCACTGTGGGGCAACCTCAAGGTCAATCCAAGCAACTCAGTGAGAGTCTATCTCAAAATAAAAGTTGCAGAGATCCAAGAGTGTCAAAGGGTGCTTACGTAGTATGTTTAAAGTTCTACATTTACATCACATCCTGCGTGCAGGAGAGACGGCTCAGTGGTTACGAGCACGGTTGCTCCGACAGAGACCCTGAGTCCAGCTCCCAGAGCTCACGTCAGGCAGCACACAGTCTCCTGTAACTCCAACTCCAAGAGATCAGAGGCCTTCTTCTGGCCTGTAAGCACCAGTACTCTCTCTTCCTCTCTCTCTCTCTCTCTCTCCTCTCTCTCTCTCTCTCCTCTCTCTCTCTCTCTCTCTCTCTCTCTCTCTCTCTCTCTCTGTCACACACACACACACTAAAATAAAATAAAATCTTAAAAGAAACAAGTATCAGTCCTGATAAATATATACATCCAATACATACACATTATGTGAATTTATATGAACTTCTTTGCAATAAGAAAGATGAACAGGTGCCCAATAGGAAAGGAAGCACACATTACAGAAGCGACAAAAAAAGTGACCTAAGCTGAAAGGAAAGAACAGTTATTAAAAGACATCTATACCAGTAGCATTTAAAGTAGATAAACATGGACACAAGTAGGTTAAAAAAAGGACCAGCCTTACTAATCTAATCAACACTGCTGTGCTATGGCACCTCCCCCCTGTTATGACAACTTTTATCCAAAAGGAAAGGTAGCAACTGTAGCAATGACTCAGCTGTTAAGAGCACCAGCTGCTCTTCCAGAGAATGGTGGAAAATCCAAGTCACAGGGCAGCTGTCAGCAACCATTTCAACTCCAGTTCCATAGGATCTGATGCTTTCTTCCAACTCCTACAGATACTGCCTGGACCTGGGCAAAATGTCCATACACATGAGATAATGATAAATTAATTTGAAAAAAGAAAAGATGAGTGCTCCAAGGATGTGAGGCAAAGAAAATGTTTTTACACTACTGTGGGGACATAAATTCGTACAGACATTGTATTAATCAGAATGAAGAGTTAAAAAACAATTAAAAAATGGAATGACCTCAAGGCCAAACTGTAATTGGAAGCACTGACAGCTAAAGGGAATGAAGCCAATGCTTCAGTGAGACACCTGCACCTCCGTCCATTACAGTCAAGAAACAGAATGTCTGTCAGTGGGGGACTGGAAAAGATGGGGGATTAGATGGAGAGAAAGGGCGGGAAGAAGAGTAGGAGGAGAGAGGAGACGGAGAGGAGAGGAAGGGAAAGGAAAGGAGAAGGATTATTAATTATAACAATTTAAATTTTTTCTTTTTCTTTTAATTTATTTTTTTAAAAAAACCTATCTTTTCCCACTTTACATGTCAAATGCAGTTTCTTTCTTTTTTTTTTTTTTTTTTTGGTTTTTCGAGACAGGGTTTCTCTGTGGCTTTGGAGCCTGTCCTGGAACTAGCTCTGTAGACCAGGCTGGTCTCGAACTCACAGAGATCCGCCTGTCTCTGCCTCCCGAGTGCTGGGATTAAAGGCGTGCGCCACCACCGCCCGGCTCAAATGCAGTTTCTGCTCCTTCCACCTTCCTCCTTTCCCCCATCCACTCCTCAGAGAGGTTAAGACTTCCCATGGAAAGTCACAAATGTCTAGCACAGTGCTTTGAGGCAAGATCAAGGCCCTTCCCACTATATCCAGGCTGAGCAAGGTATCCCTCCAGAAAGAATGGGTTTCAAAAAGTCAGAACAAGAAGTAGGGATAAACCTGGTCTCACTGCCAGCAGCCCCACAGTCTGCCCCAGGCATACAGCTGTCACCCACATTCAGAGGGCCTAGTTTGGGCTTATACTGGGTCCTTCACCTTCAGGCCAGCCAGAGTTGGTGGGCTTCCATTAGCTGCTTCCGTGGGTATCTCCATCATGCTCTTGACTTCTTTGCTTGCATCCTGACTCCTCCCTCTCTTTGACTGGACTTTGGGAGCTTGGCTCCACTGTGGTTCTCTGCATCTGCTTCCATCAGTTGCTGGATGTAGGTTCTCCCTCTCTGTCCTTCCACCGTCTAGGACCATCCCGTTCCCTCTAGTTCTCCTCCCCCCCCCTTGCCTTCTCCTCTCCTCCTCTTCCTCCTTCACTTCTACCCCCACCCCCATGTTCCCAATTTTCTCAGGAAACCTTGTCTATTTCCCCTTCCCGGGGGGAATCTATGTATTTTTCTCTTAGGGTTCTCCTATTTACTTAGCTTCTCTGGGGTCATGGACTATAGAAATCCTTTGCTTTACAGCTCGTATTCACTTGTGAATGGGTACATACCCATCTTTCTGGGTCTGAGTTGCATCACTCGGGATGTTTTTTCTAGTTCCATCCATTTGCATGAAAATTTTAAGATGCCATTGTTTTTTAACACTGGGTAGTATCCCATTGTGTAAATTACCATATTTTCCTTATCCATTCTTCGGTTGAGGGGCATTTAGGTTGTTTCCAGGTTATGGCTATGACAAATAAAGCTGCTATAAGCATAATTGAACAAATATCCTTGGAGTATGGCTGAGCATTCTTTGGGTATATGCCCAAGAGTGGTATTGCTGGGTCTTCTGGTTTAGGTTCCCAGTTTTCTGAGAAACTGACATACTGATTTCCAGAATGGTTGTACAAGTTTACATTCCATTCCCACCATCAATGGAGGAGTGTTTCCCTTATTCTGCATCCTCTCCAGCATAAGCTATTATTGGTGGTTTTGATCTTAGCCATTCTGATAGGTGTAAAATGGTATCTCAGAGTCATTTTGATTTGCATTTTGTTGATGGTTAAGGATGTTGAACATTTCCTTAGGTATCTTTTAGCCATTTGAAATTCTTCTGTTGAGAATTCTGTTTAGATTTGTACCCCATTTTAATTGAATTATTTGAATTTTTGATGTCTAATTTCTTTAGTTCTTTATATATTTTGGAGATCAGTCCTCTGTCTGATGTGGGGTTAGTTAAGATCTTTTCCCAATCAGTAGGCTGCTTTTTTGTCTTATTGACTGTGTCCTTTGCTTTACAGAAGCTTCTCAGTTTCAGGAGGTCCCCATTTATTTTTTTGTTTTTCTCAGTGTCTGTGCTACTGGGATTATATTTAGGAACTGGTCTCTTGTGTCCATGCATTGAAGACTACTTCCCAATTTCTTTTCTATCAGGTTCAGTGTGGTCTAATTTATATTGAGGTATTTGATCCATTCATACTTGAGTTTTGTGCGTGAGGATAGATATGGATCTATTTTCATTCTTCTGCATGCGGACATCCAGTTATGCCAGCACCATTTGTTAAAGATGCTTTCTTTTTTCCATTGTATATTTTTAGCTTCTTTGTCAAAAATCAGGAGTTCATAGGTGTGTGGATTAATATCCGGGTCTTCAATTCAATTCCATTGATCATCCTGTCTGTGTTTATGCCAACACCAAGCTGTTTTCATTACTGTAGCTCTGTAATAGATCTTGATGTCAGGGACTGTGATGCCTCCAGAAATTTGTTTATTATACAGGATTGTTTTGGCTATCCTTTTTTTTTTCCATATGAAGTTGAGTATCGTTCTTTCAAGGTCTGTGAAAAATTGTGTTGGGATTTTGATGAGAATTGCATTGAATCTATAGATTGCTTGTAGGATTGCCATTTTTATTATGTCCACCCTACCAATCCAAGAGCATGGGAGATCTTTCCATTTTCTTATATCTTCTTCAATTTCTTTCTTCAAAGACTTAAAGTTCTTGTTGAACAGGTCTTTCACTTGTTTGGTTAGTATTATCCTGAGATATTTTTTTGCCTTTTTATTTTTTTTTAATTTATTTATTTATTAAAGATTTCTGTCTCTTCCCCACCGCCGCCTCCCCTTTCCCTTCCCCTCCCCCAATCAAGTCCCCCTCCCTCGTCAGCCCAAAGAGCAATCAGGGTTCCCTGCCCTGTGGGAAGTCCAAGGACTACCCACCTCCTTCCAGGTCTAGTAAGGTGAGCATCCAAACTGCCTAGGCTCCCACAAAGCCAATACGTGCAATAGGATCAAAAACCCATTGCCATTGTTCTTGAGGTCTCTATCCTGAGATATTTTATGTTATTTTTGGTTATTGTGAATGGTGATGTTTCTCTGATTTCTTTCTCAACTTTTTATCATTTGTATATAGAAGGGCTACTGATTTTTTTTTTTTAGTTGATCACACATTACTGAAGGTATTTATCAGCTGTAGGAGTTCCCTGATAGAATCCTTGGGGTCACTTATGTATACTATCATATCATCTGCAAATAACAAAAGTTTGATTTCTTCCTTTCCAATTTGTATCCCCTTGATCTCCTTTTGTTTTCTTATTGCTCTACCCAGAACTTCAAGAACTATGTTGAATAGATATGGA
This sequence comes from Neodon shergylaensis, assembly GCA_025134845.1. Lineage (NCBI taxonomy): Eukaryota > Metazoa > Chordata > Mammalia > Rodentia > Cricetidae > Neodon > Neodon shergylaensis. The sequence continues at coordinate 403,591 of JABTXL010004688.1, read as the reverse complement.
GAGAGTGGACAGCTTTGCCTTGTTTCTGATTTTAGTGGAATCGCTTTGAGTTTTTCTCCATTTAATTTGGTGGTGGCTGTTGTCTTGGTATATATTGCTTTTATTATGTTTAAAAATGATCCTTGTATCTCTGATCTCTCCAAGACCTTTATCATGAAGGGGTGTTGGTTTTGTCAAATGCTTTTTCAGCATCTAATGAGATGATCATATTTTTTTCCTTTAGTTTATTTATATAGTGGATTACATTGACAGATTTTAGTATGTTAAACCATTCCAGCATCTCTGGGATGAAGCTGACTTCATCATGGTGAATGATGGTTTTTATGTGTTCTTGGATTCAATTTGTCAGTATTTTATTGAGTATTTTTACATCAATGTTCACAAGGGAGATTAGTCTGTAATTCTCTTTCTTGGTTGAGTCTTTGTGTGGTTTCAGTATCAGGGTAACTGTAGCCTCAGAACAAATTTGGCAATGTTCCTTCTGTTTCTATTATGTGGAACAATTTGAGGAGCATAGGTATTGCTTTTCTTTGAAGTTCTGGTAGAATTCTGTACTAAAACCATTGGGCCCTGAACGTTTTTGGTTAGGAGGTTTTTGATGGCTGCTTCTATTTTGTTGTAGGTTATAGGTCTATTTAAATTGTTGACCTGGTCTTGATTAAATTAAGTATGTGATACCTGTCCAGAAAATTGTCCATTTCTTTTACATTTTCCAATTTTGTGGAGTATGGGTTTTCATAGTATGACCTAATTCTCTGGATCTCTTCAGTGTCTGTTGTTATGTTCCGCTTTCATTTCTGATTTTGTTCATTTGGATGTTTCCTCTCTGCCTTTTGATTAGTTTGAATAAAGGTTTGTCTGTTTTGTTAATTTTCTGAGTGAACCAGCTCTTAGTCTCATTGATTCTTTGTATTGTTTTCTTTATTTTATAATTTCAGCCCTCAATGTTATAATTTCTTGTTTTCTACTCTTCCTGGGTGAGTCTGCTTCTTTTTGTTCTAGAGATTTTAAGTGTGCTGTTAAGTCACTACTGTGAGATTTCTCCCCTTTATTTATATAGGCACTTATTGCTATGAACTTTCCTCTAAGCACTGCTTTCATAGTGTCCCATAGGTTTGGGTATGTTGTGCATTCATTTTCGTTGAATTCTAGGAAGTCTTTAATTTCTTTCTTTATTTCTTCCTTGAGCCAGGGATGATTTAATTGAGCACTGTTCAATTTCCATGTGTTTGTTAGTTTTCTGCAGTTAGCATTGTGAAATTCTAACTTTAACCCATGGCGATCTGATAAGATACAGGGCATTATTCCAATTTTTTTTGTATCTGTTGTGGTGTGCTTTGTTACCAAGTGTGTGGTCAGTTTTAGAGAAGGTTCCCTAAGATGCTGAGAAGAAGGTATATTTTTTTGTGTTTGGGTAGAATGTTCTATAGATGTCTGTTAAGTCTATTTGAGTCATGACATCTGTTAGTTCTCTTATTTCTCTGTTAAGTTTCTGTCTGGTTGACCTATCCATTGGGAAGAGTGGGGTGTTGAAATCTCCTACTATTAGTGTGTGGGGTTTGATGTGTGATTTAAGCTTCAGTAATATTTCTTTTACATATGTGGGTGCTCTTGGATTTGGGGCATAAATGTTCATGACTGAGACTTCATCTTGATGGATTTTTCCTGTGAAGAGTATGAAGTGTCCTTCTCCATCTCTTCTGATTGATTTTAGTTTGAAGTCTACAACAGCTTGTTTCTTGGGTTTATTTGATTGGAAAAAATTTTTCCCAACCTTTTACTCTGAATTAATGTCTGTCTTTGAGTGTTTGAGGTTGCGCTTTGTTTCTTGTATACAGTGGAAGGATGGATCCTGCTCTCGTGTCCTTTCTGTTTGCCTGTATCTTTAGAGGTGAATTGAGTCCATTGATATTAAGATATAATAACGACAAGTGATTGTTAATTCATGTTATTTTTTGATGGTAGTGTTTGTATGTTTTCCTTCTTTGGGGTTTGTTGATGTGAGGTTATCTATTGCCTGTGTTTTTTTTTTGGGGGGGGTGCAGTTAGCTTCCTTGGGTTAGAGTTTTCCTTCTAGTACTTTCTATAGGGCTCGGTTTGTTAATAGGTATTGTTTAAACTTGGTTTTATCATGAAATGTCTTGTTTTTTTTTTCATCAAAGGTGATTGAAAGCTTTGCTAGGTATAGTAGTCTGGGCTTACATTCATGGTCTCTTAGTGTCTGCCGCACATCTGTCCGGGACCTTCTGGCTTTCAAGGTTTCCAGTGAGAAGTTGGGTATAATTCTGGTAGGTCTGTCTTTGTATGTTACTTGGCCTTTTTCCTTTGCAGCTCTTAATATTCTTTCTTTATTCTGTATGTTTTTTGTTTTGATTATTATATGGCAAGGGGACTTTTTTTGTCCAATTTATTTGGTGTTCTTTAAGTCTTGTACCTTTGTAGGCATATCCTTCCTCAGATTGGGAAAGTTTTCTTCTATCATTTTGTTGAATATATTTTCTGTGCCTTTGAGTTAGAGTTCTTCTCCTTCTTCTATCCCAATTTTTATTAGGTTTGGTCTTTTCATGGTGTCCCAGACTTCCTAGTTGCTTTGCTTTAAAATTTTGTTGGATTTATCATTTTCTTTGACCGATGAAACTATTTTCTTTGTAGTATCTTCAACATTTGAGAGTCTCTCTTCCATCTCTTATATTCTGTTGTTTATGCTAGCATTTGGTAGTTCCTGTTCATTTATCCAGATTTTCTATTTTTAGAATTCCCTTGGTTTGTGTTTTCTTTATTGCCTCTATTTCAGTCTTAAATTGTTTTCTTCAACTGTTTGATTGCTTTTTTTCTTATTTTTCTTGAGAAATTTATTGATTTCTTCCAATTTTTTATCTTTTCCTCTATTTATTTAAGGGATTTTTTTCATTTCTTCTTTAAGGATCTCTAACATCTTTATAAAGTTATATTTAAGATCATCTTCTTCTGCTTTTTCTAGGTTAGGATGATCAGTTCTCCCTGTTGTATGAACATTGGATTCTGGTGTTACCGAGTTGCTCTTTAGATTGTTGAATAAATTTTTGCACTGGCTCCTACCCATCTCTTCCTCCAGTTGGTGTTGGTAGTGTCTTTGCATCTTGGTCCAATACTTGCCGTTGCTGTCTGTGTCTTAGGGAGCTGCTCTTAGTCTTCTTTGTGCAGTTGGTGTCTCTGTTTCAGGGAACCACTGAGGTCTCTCTTGGCCAGCTCTCTTGATTCACTCTGTGCAGATGCAGCCTGTGCTTCGGAGTTCCTCTGAAGTCGTAGGGAATGGTTGGGTTTGGGGGTAGAGTGGGCCTTGTAGCTTACAGGGTTTGATCAATGGAGGAGGGCAGTTAGAGCAGACTACCTGCAAGAAGCTTGCCTGCTGGCTGGCTAGTGAAACTGAGGCAGGTGGGAAAGGGGCCCGGAGTTTTGCCCCAGGTACTGATGGCCTAGAGAGTGGGGTGCCCAACTGGCTGGCTGATCACTCACCTCTTGATCCGCTCTGTGCAGCTGCAGCCTGTGCTTCAGAGTTCCTCTGAGGTCACAGGGGATGGGTGGGTTTGGGGGAAGAGTGGATCTTATAGCTTATAGGGTCCGATCGATTGGGAGGCATTGTTGGAGCAGCCTACCTGCAAGAAACTTGCATGCTGGCTGGCTAGTGAAGCTAAGGGAGGTGGAAGAGGGCCTGGGATTTTGCCCTGAAAATTTTTAATTTTTATAACAATAGTAATTATTATTATAAGAAGAAGACTTAAAAAGCAGAAAATTCTACTATTTGCAAAAACAGATGAACTTGGAGGATGTTACACAAGACAGGTAGAGAAAGATGGTTACCACATTGTGATAATTTATGTGCAATCAGAGAAAGCTGCAGTTTTCAGCACATAGTGGATGATGCCAGAGACTGAGGGCAAGAGTTCCAGTTTGGTGAAACCACAAGCAGCCCTTTGAGAGCAGGGGAAGGTGCTGGAAATCGGCCACACTGTACGATGACCACACTTGAGCTGCATATTTCAAAACTGCTCAGTTTAAACTTCAAATTTTCTGATGGCAAAGAACAGCAAACAGCAGCAGAAACCAATGAGTCCCTACAAGAGCACAAGAGTGCTTGCTCAAGTGTAAAAGCATTTGTGAGTGAGGGTGTAGGGTGAGTCTTGGTTCACAGTCAGACTTAGGTCTCAGTGAACTTGTACTCTAGAGCTCAGGCTGTTCAATATAAATAAACACAGCTTCTATTTGTCAATAACACAACTAAGATGATAAAGGGACGAGGTGAATATCCACAAAAATGGCACTCTGTTGCTGAAAGGACTAGCCTCCATGAAAATGACACCCTGCTGTTGGAAGGAGCAGTCCCTAGCAGTTCAGGAACTGAAGGGGAGCCAGAGTCAGAGGACTACTCAACTGACCTTTCTATCTGAGGGAGTAAAACTTAATTCTAGAGGTGGAGAAAAGGGGGAAACACACACACACACACTGAGGGTCTCACTATCATCTCTTTTCTTTATTTTTTCAAATATCTTTTTTTAAAGTTGTTTTTATTGAGCTACATATTTTTTTCACACCCCCTTTTCTCCCCCCCCCCCACTTCTACCCTTTCCCATTGTCCCCATGCTCCCAATTTACTCAGGAGATCTTGTCTTTTTCTACTTCCCATGTAGATTAGATCCATATATATCTCTCATATGGTCCTCTTTGTTGTCTAGGTTGTCTGGGGTTGTAAATTGTAGGCTGATTTTCTTTGCTTTATGTCTAAAAGCCACTTATGAGTGAGTATGATATTTCTTTCTGTGTCTGGATTACCTCCCTCAATATGATGTTTTCTAGATCCATACATTTGCCTACGAAATTCAAGATGTCATGATTTTTTTCTGCTGTGTAGTACTCCATTGTATAAATGTACCACATTTTTCTTATTCATTCTTTAGTCGAGGGGCATTTAGGTTGTTTCCAGTTTCTGGATATGACAAACAAAGCTGCTATGAACATAATTGAGCACTTGTCCTTGTGGCACAATGAGCATCCTTTGGGTGCATACCTAAAATGGGTATTGTTGGGTCTTGAAGTAGGATGTTTCCTAATTTTCTTAGAAATCACCATAGAGATATCCAAAGGGGCTGTACCAGCTTATATTCCTACCAGCAATGCAGAAGTGTTCCCTTTATCCCACATCTTCTTCAGCATAAGTTGTCATCAATGTTTTTGATCTTGGCCATTCTTACAGGTGTAAGATGGAATCTCAGAGTTGTTTTGATTTGCATTTCTCTGATGACTAAGGATGCTGAGCATTTCCTTAAGTGTCACTGCACCTCCTCCAGGAGGGCCCTTCCCCTTCACTACAGCTTTGGTCTAATGTTCCCTGAGGTTTAAGATTGACGTGGGTGTGATGGAATGTAGGGGGAGGGATTTGGTGGAGCAGAGGTCACTGGACATGTGCACCTGAAATGGTTTGTGGGACCCTGGCTGATACCTCTGTCTCTTCTGCCTCTCTGAGCTTTCATGGGGTGAACAGGCCTCCACCCCGTGTTCCCTCCACCGTGGGCTGAGACACCACAGCCCCATGGCAAGGCCACAGGACCATGAAGCCTATGAAATCAGGAGCCCAAAGCAACCTTTCTCCTTGTGAACTGGTTTCCTCGGACATTTGGTGACAGAGACAGGCGCACTCTTCTTCCAGCTGTCCAGACCCTACTGTGGCATGTTCTGAGCAGACCAGCCTTGGGATTCTGTTAGCATGAACCCCAGTCAAGGCTCTGCCTCTCTCAAAGGCTCTTGTTTCTTTTTTTCCATCAATAAGAAACTTACTTATTTTTTAAAAATCCAAATGCTGGCATTGTCCAGAAAATTGTGACAGTTTTATTTATAACTGCTATGAAGATGAACTGTTGAAATGTGTTCATGCAAACTTTCTGCTTGCATTAATGCTTTGCATCGTGCGTTTATAGTAAAAATTCAACACAATGAAAATGAAAAAACTGCCAGTACCTGATTTCTGTTCCCTATTTTTCCACTCGCAAACATATACTTAGGTACCTTCTGATCCCACGGAAAAAAAATATCTAACATCAGAACTACTGATAACAGGAAGAAGAGAAAAAAAATTGAGAATGTAATGTTTCCCCTCATAATGGACTCTTTTTGTTTTGTTTTTGGTTATTTTGTTTGTTTGTTTGTTTGTTTTGTTTTTCGAGACAGGGTTTCTCTGTGGTTTTGGAGCCTCTCCTGGAACTAGCTCTGTAGACCAGGTGGCCTCAAACTCACAGAGATCTGCCTGCCTCTGCCTCCCGAGTGCTGGGATTAAAGGCGTGTATCACCACTCTTAAGAGCATTCTCCACACGCCGCGTGCTAGCTAGGTATCTGTTGCCATAATTGTTGCACATTTGCCATGGATAGCACACAGGTTGGTATCTTCAAAAACGCCAACCAGATAGGCCTCACTTGCCTCCCGCAAAGCACCAATAGCTGCACTCTGGAAGCGCAGATCTGTTTTGAAGTCCTGAGCAATTTCTCGCACCAGACGCTGGAAGGGGAACGTGTCAATCAAAAGTTCACTGTATTTCTGATAGCGTCTGATTTCAGAGAGTGCCAGTGCCAGGACTGTCACAATGAGGTTTCTTCACCCCTCCAGTAGAGGGCGCGCTCTTACGAGCGGCTTTTGTAGCCAGTTGTTTCCTGGGTGCTTTATCACCAGTGGATTTTTGGGCAGTCTGCTTTGTACGAGCCATGGTATGGGCACCTCCTTACTTACTCCCTCTCCGTTTCTCCTTCGGCAGGAGCTTTACAAGCCAGAGGCGGCACTGGCCTTAGAGAAAGGCAGCAGGCGGGGATGGCTGAGAACACAGTTCGGCTCTTGTTTCTTACCATGCACTATAGATTAGCATCTTCCCTCTGCCCTCCCTCTGCCTCCCTCTGCTCTAAGTCTTCCTGTGAGTACCACACTGGAGGCCAACTTCTGCCTCTGAGCGATTGCGCACACTCTGCCCCAGTCCATCTCCTTGAAGCATCTTCCTCCACAGCCTCAAGGAGGCGAAACCTTTCGCCCTGAGAGCTTTCCAGGCGTCCTGTCCCTGTCACCAGCTCCTCTCTTGTCTGCACACTCACATCTCCTGTTGACAAGTCCCAGTTCACTGCGTATTTTTATTCCTGTTCTCATCTTTATATCAGTCAATCTCTGGTAACAGAAACGGGAGTGGTTCTGTGTCCTGAGGCAAGCCTGGCACCCATGAAAATGTCCATATGTAGTAATAGTCACTTGTGCACATGGCCTGAGCTGCATGACAAGCACATTGCCTACCCAGAGTAACGCAGCTAGAGGCTGGGATGCTCAGGTTAGGGAGAGGAGGGAGAGGTGGGGGAAGGGCTTTGAGGTGTGGAGACTCACAAATACACACTTTTCAATAAAGGGGGCTGGGAAGGCAGTGCGAGAAACTCATGACGCAGTGACTGGAGAAAACGGGGAGGAGTCCAGCAGCACATAGACCATGCAAGCCCCCGCTGCATGTGGTGATGTCTGCCCAGCTCCATCTATGGTGAAAGTTCAGCATTGCTCGGGAAGCGGAGGCAGTGGGTGACGGTTGTATCGGGAAGCTCATTCTGAGGGCAGTGTCTAGAACATGGAGATAGTGGATGAAGGGAATTATGTGACTAGGAATATTTGGGGATCAGAGATAATCAGAATTCAGGTAGAGAAATGGGTATGGGTGACCCAAGGTGAGGAAAGGGGGGAGAGGGGGAGATAGGGAGAAAGGGAGGGAGGCCAGGATCACGGCATGAGGGTGGAGACAGCTCATGTAGAGACCCACCAATGGATCTGGGTACAGATAAGACCAGGAAAATCATGTGATTGGCAGGGACAAAGGTTTGAATGGGATTGGGCAGCTGACCTGTGTCCATGCTGAACCAGGCAGGCTACTCTATGGCCATTAGAAAGAAGGATCCCAAAGAAAATGAGACAGATCTACTCCACTTACGCGAGAAACTGATGGTCATGTCAGAATAGTCCCTGTGCACTGCTGCCCTTGCTGTCTTCTTCCACGAGATCTCAGTCTGAGGGAAGAGACCAGGGACTTCTCAGAGGACACCCTGGCAGCCACCTCACTGCCTACAGTTCCCTTACTGCCCCACACCCCAGACCATTTCTAGTACTGCAGGACTGAGACATCAGGTGGTTGATGTCCTCCCTCGGGGTAGCACTCACCTGAGGACAATGAGGCACAGCCCAAGAAACAGGACTTTAACAGCAGCCTCTGCCACAGCCACCAGAACCACTTCTGCCATCAGCCCCGATTTCCCTGCAGAAATGTGGTCAGTGCTAGCATCACGGGTTTACCACCACCCAAAGATCTTTCTCTCTTGGTAGGACTTATGGGAAGACTGCAAGCATGGGCCTGGTGTTGACCTCCTCCTGCTGCCTGCCTCTGGCCCCCGGGTCACTCATGCTGTAGATAAAGGCTCAGGGAAAAGTGCTGGGAGCCCAGGGCGTGCTGAGCTTGGCAGGTGTACACTCCTTCATGCTTAAGATGTACGGGAAACAGCTCCAGGAGCCCAGGTTTGGACAGCTTCGAGGGGCACAGACTCAGGTTATCCAAGGCCCAGCTCAGGTTTGCAGGGGGATAGCTGTCGGTGCTACAGAGGAGGCGTAGAGACTGGCCCTCAGAGACAGGAAGAGATGAGCCGTTCTCTGGGGTTATGAATTCTGTAGAGAAAGGGACAGAGCCAGTGTGATGAGATTAAGAGAAGGGACCCTAGAGTCCAGAAAGGGGGACTGACACACCGATAGGGACGAAAGGACAGGAAAACACAAACTTTTTCTAGCACCACAGCAAGAATCTAAGCTTGTTTTATTTCAGTGTGAGCTGCCTGACCATACGCCTCAAAATTGGAGAGAACATGTGATCCAGGCATATATTTGGAACTGATGATGAGAGAGTCAGACAAATGTGGGGGGGGTGAGAATGATGTGTGTGTGTGTGTGAGAGAGAGAGAGAGAGAGAGAGAGAGAGAGAGAGAGAGAGAGAATTGAAGGCAGTGTCTCAAGTAGCCCAGACTAGCTCCAAACTCACGATGCAGCAAGAATAACCTTGAATGACCACCATGCCCAGCTTATGTGGTCCTGGGGATGGAACCCAGCCAGGGTTATGGGCTTGCTCGACAAGTGTTTTTTCATAAGTTGAGCCATATTCCCTTCTTTTAGTTTATTTCTCAGATACACACTTGTGGTCATAGATACAAGACCCATTCACTGTTCATTGCTGGTGGCAGAATGAACACCCTGCCCTTACTACACATTGGTATTAGAAACCCACAGGACCGGATCCATCTGTGATGGGTACTGCAGTCATGGAGACCAAAGATCATCTCTGCTACTGACATCTTGTTCCTCTCAGAACCTCAGGGGGACAAGGCCAGGCTCGGCCATCCGATGTGGACAGGACACTGATCACCTACAGTTTGGAGACTGAGCGTCTGAGAACAGAGTGGGTCCTCAGTGTCTAACCATGTAGCTGTGTCTCTGCACAAGAACCCAGAGCACAGCTTTGGGGGCACGAAGGCAGATCCATAAATAAAGAGAAGGTCCTGGATGGAGTGGTTCTGCTGTGTGCAGGTTACCCTGTGCCTGTGGTGGTCAAGGGGCATGTGCAGATCTGGGGGAGCGAGAGGTGGACACTGACTGGTGAAGAGATGCTGTATCTCCTACCCAGGAAAGCTCCTACCTGAGTCAGCTCCTTGAGAGATGGTCACAGTCAGATTCTTTGGCGCATCTAAGAGAGAATGACAGAGTGGACTCATCAATCACCATCCACCCCAGCAGCCATCTAGGTGGGTATGGAGGGAGCCCATCATCTTGACACGCCCCCTTATCAGGATTTTAGAGCCCAGTATCCAGACCCTGACCCCACCCTGGGGACCACTCTACCACCCAGCCCAGCCTCACATGACACGTTGAGACAGATGGTCGTTCTTGTGGTCACACCAGCTCCAGGCAGGGTCACCTGACAAGTGAGGTTGGTGCCATGGTCCCGGTGCTGGGGGGTGACAGTCAACACTGAGGAACCAGCGGTGTTAGTGCTCAAGAGTGACACAGAGGTACCAGTCCAGGAGAAGGTGGGGGACCCACAGGCCCAAGGAGCAGAGCAGGTCAGGTTGCTGGGACGGCCAGCCTCCAGGGTCTCCGGGATAAGGATATCGGGGGTGTAAGTGAGGTCTAGTGAGGAGAGGGGAGAAATGGAGGATCAGGATGGGGTGAGGTGCAGCTTCAGGGGAAGGCCCAGCTGTGATCGAGCTTCTCCCCTGAACCCTGATGCTCAGACCCACTGCTCCCAGGACGGAATCCTACCCCAGACCTGCCCTGTGGAGCCCATGGCTTTCCCTGGTGGCTTCTCTGCAAGTCCCACCTGACCTGTCACTTGCAGAGTCATCATGTTCAGCTTATAATTAAACCTTGCTTTTCCTCTCTCCAGGCGAAAGAAGTATGACCCCGCGTCGTCCTTCCTGGTCTCTCTGATGTACAGGGAGCAGTTGTTCTTCAGTGGTTCTCCGAGCAGGAAGAATCGGCCCAGGGTCGTAGCCAGTGCTGGCTGCTCTCCGTTATTTGTGGCCACTGGGGGATCCTGCAGTGGATTGGCTCTATCCCGGAACCAGTATCCATGAACTGGGTCTGAGTCAGTCCATAGCTGACTGGGGTAGGTGAACTTACAGGGTACAAGGATACACAGGCCCTCTTGCACCACCACCCTCTTTTTCACATTCAGGGTGAAACCCTCTATGACATCAACCCCACCCTCTACCTCCTTCATCCCCCAGAGCAGCAGCAGCAGCAGCGGCAGCATGTCAAGCTGAAGCTGCAGGGCCACCACAAGTCTGACTCTCTGGGCTCTTCTCTGAGGAACTAAGAGATGCAAGACCTGGAGGAAGCCCCACCGGAAGCAGGGGTGAGGCCAGGACAGTGGCTGCTTTGGGAGGAGGAGCTTCAGACCCAGGCACTGCCTGGGCCACCCACCACCCAAGGCCACTTCTGGAACCCTAAGAACATGCTCCACAATTATTCTCCCACCTTTCCTCCCTCATCTCCGTATCATCCTTTCCACTGGGTGATATTTTCTGCACGGTGAAAATGGGTCCCCTTTGACCACACCCCAGAGCTTTCCTTGAGACTGTGGATAGCGGAGGGATTGGAAGCTGACAAACAGTGGGGTGGAGTGTCTTGAGTATTTCGAGTGTTCAGTAGAGGAAGTCCAAGACTCTGGGGACATGATGCTGGGCAGTACTGGAATAGGAGCGTACAGCTCTGGTGTTGTATTCTCAAAGAACTGTAGTGGAGACCCCCAGAACTCACATTAAATATCAAAGCTGGACATGCACCTGTCACCCTAGTTTTATGGCCAAAGTGAGGGACTCTGGGTTCAATGAGAGACTCTCTATAAAAAGCAGATGGTGGGAAGGGAAAGAGGAAGATACCTGAAGTCTACCTCTAGCCTCCGTATGCACAGGTCAGCAAACCCCACATGCAGGCCTCCACACAATATGTGAAAGCAAAGCAAGTATGAATGCTACACACATGGACATATACACAGGCATCTACACAATTACATGCATGCATATACTATCATATCATCCAGCCATCTCTCAATTGGTTGACTATATGAAGTATTATATTCCCACAGTAAATTTGTCAACAAAACGATTTCCCTCCAATGATTACACGCATAACCAGGTAACAACTTGTCTTACTCAGACTGAACATCCTTAATCTAGAAGTTTAAAATCTAAAATGCTTTGAAGTCTGGATCTTGTTGAGCAGATTCAGATTTTGGATTTCTAAATCAAAGGTGCTACCACACACACCTAGCTTATTTTCTTTAATTCTATGGTTTATGAATTCTCTGCCTACACGTATGCCTGGTGCCCTCAGATGTCAGAAGACGACATCAGAACTTCCTGTTACTGGACCTGTATACGGTTGTATACCACAACTCTTTGGGTGCTGGGAACCAATCCTGGCACCTCAGCAAAAGCTCTTAACCTCTGAACTCTTTCCAACCCCTAAAGATTTATTATTTTGTTTATATGCATGTGTGTATGTGTGTCATTGAATGTTATGTGTGTTGGTGGTGCCCTTGAAAGACAGAAGAGGATATCAGACCCCCACTAGAGCTGGAGTTATAGGCAGCTGTGAGCCACTCAATGTGGGTGATGGGAATGGAACTCAGGTCCTAAGAACAGCAAACACTCTCAACTGTAGAGCCATTTATCACCCTGTGATGTTTGGATGTTGTCACCATCCAAGTCCAAAACAAATGAAGTAGGCTGGGTCTCACTGTAGGTTTTAAAATTGTAATAGAAGGGCCAGGCATACATGCCTTTAATCCCAAAATTTAGCAGGTTGAAGAAGACAGATCTCTGTGAGTTCAAGGTCAGTCTGATCTACATAGTGAGTTCTAGGACATCCAGGGCTACGTATAGAGACCCTACCCCCCAAAATATAAATGTATCAGTCCACCAGAAGTACAAAGACAGAGTCCTATATTAAATAACAACATAAGGTCCAGTTACACCAGCATCATTTGATGAAGATGCTTTCTTTTTTCCACTGTATAATTTTCATTTCTTTGCCAAAAAATCAGGTGTTCATAAGTGTGTGAAATAATATTCAGATCTTTGATTCGATTCTATTGGTCCACCTGTTTGTTTTTAAGCCAATTCCAAGCTGTTTTCATTACTATAGCTCTATAATAGAGCTTGATGTCAGGGATGATGATACCTCTGAACGCTCCTTTATTGTACAGGATTATTTGACTATTCTGGGTTTTCTGTTTTTCCATATAAAGTTGATTATTGTTCTTTAGATTTCTGTGAAGAATTGTGTTGGGATTTTGATGGAGATTGCATTGAATCTGTAGATTGCTTTAGTTAGGATTGCTATTTTAATTGTGTTGAGCTTACCTACCCAAGAGCATGGGAGATCTTTCTATTTCCTGATATTTTCTTCAGTTTCTTCCTTCAAAGACTTTAAGTTCTTGTTGTACAGATCTTTCATCTCTTTGGTTAGTGTTTCCCGAGATAGTTTTTGTTATTTGTGGCTATTATAAAGGGTAATGTTTCTCTGATTTCTTTCTAAGCTTTTTCTTTTGTATAAAGGAGGGCAACTGATTTTTTTAGTTGATCTTGTATCCTGCCACATTACTGAAGGTGTTTATCAGCTGTAGGAATTTCCTGGTAGAATTTTTGGGGTCTCTTATGTATACTATTATATCATCTGCAAATAGCAAAAGTTTGACTTCTTCCTTTCCAACTTGTGTCCCCTTTACCTCCTTTTGTTGTCTTATTGCTCTAGCTAGAACTTGGAATACTATATTGAATACATATGGAGAGAGTGGGCAGCCTTGTCTTGTTCCTGATTTTAGTGGAATCGCTTTTGAGCTTCTCACCATTTAATTTGATATTGGCTGTTGGCTTGGCATATATTGCTTTTTATTATGTTTAGATATGTTTCTTGTATCCCTGATCTTTCAAAGACCTTTATCATGAAAGGATGTTGGATTCTGCTGGAGGGTTTTTCAGCATCTAATGAGATAATTATATGTTTTTGTTTCAGTTTATTTATATGGTGGATTACATTGACATTTTTTTTTTTTTTTTGGATTTTTGAGACAAGGTTTCTCCGTAGCCTTTGCTTCCTGTCCCGGAACTAGCTCTTGTAGACCAGGCTGGCCTAGAACTCACGGAGATCCACCTCCCTCTGCCTCCCGAGTGCTGGGATTAAAGGAGTGTGCCACCACCGCCCGGCCCATTGACATATTTTTGTATGTTGAATATCCCAGCATCTCTTGGATAAAGCCAACTTGATCATGGTTGATAATTTCTTTGATGTGCTCTTGGAATGGTTTGCCAGTATTTTATTGAGCATTTGTGCTTCAGTATTCATGAGGGAGACTGGTCTGTAATTCACTTTCTTAGTTGGGTCTTTGTGTGGTTTGGGTATCAGGGCAACTGTGGCCTCATAGGAAGAGTTTGACAATGTTTGACTGTTTCTATTGTGTGGAACAATTTGAGAAGTATAGGTATTAGCTCTTATTTGAAGTTCTGGTAGAATTCTGCACTGAAGCCATCCAGCTCTGGACTTTTTTTTGGTTGGGAGACTTTTGATGACTGCTTCTATTTTCTATTATAGGATAATACAAAGAATCAATGAATAAAAGAGTTATAATTTTGAGAAAATCAATAGAGAGACAAACCCTTATCCAAACTAACTAAAACACAGAAAGAGAATATCCAAATTAACAAAATCAGAAATAAAAAGGGAGAATAACATCAGACACCGTAAAAATACAAAGGTCATATGTCAAAAACCTGTACTCCATGAAACTGTAAAATCTAAAAGAAATGGACAATTTTTTGATATGTACCACTTGCCAAAATTAAATCACAATCAGATAATCAATTCAAATACATCTAAAACCCCCCACATGGAAATAGAAACAGTCATTAAAAATATCCCAATGGAAAAAAAAAGCCCAGGACAAGATGGTTTTAGTGCAGAATTCTACAAGACTTTCAAAGAAGAGCTAATAGCAATACTTCTTAAATTATTCCATAAAATAGAAATAGAGGAAACATTGTTAAATTCATTTTATGAGCACACAGTCATCCTGATACCCAAATCATACAAAGATTCAGCAAAGAAAGAGAATTACAGAATAATATCCCTCATGAATATTGATTAAAAGTAGTAAATAAAATACTCAAAAACTGAATCAAAGAACACAACAAAAGATTGTCCATCATGATGAAGTAGGCTTCATTCTAGAGATGGTTCAACATACAAAAATCTGTTAATATAATCCAACATATAAACACACTGAAAGAAAAAAATGCCAAGATCATCTCATTTGATGCTGAAAAAGCCTTCAACAAAATCCAACATCCCTTCATGATAAAGGTCTTGGAGATGTTATGGATACAAAGAACATACCTAAACATAATAAAGGCAATTTGCAGCAAACCTACAGCCAACATCAAATTAAATGGAAAGAAACTCAAAGCAATTCCACTAAACTTAGGAACAAGACAAGGCTCTCTATTATTTTCATACTTCTTTAATAAAATATTCTAAGTTCTAGCTAGAGCAATAAGACAACAAAAGGAGATCAAGAGGATACAAATTGGAAAATAAGTCAAATTTTCACTATTTGTAGAAGATATGTTACTATACTTCAGTGACCCCAAAAATTCTATGGGGAACTCCTATAGCTGATAAACACCTTCAGTGATGTGGTGGGATAAAAAATTAACACAAAAAAATCAGTAGCCTTACTATATACAAATGATAAAGGGACCAAGAAAGAAATCAGAGAGGCATCACCCTTTACAATAACCACAAATAATGCAAACTATATTGGGGTAACACTAAAGAAGTAAAAGACATGAACAACAAGAACTTTAAGTCTATGAAGAACAAAATTGAAGAAGATATCAGACAATGAAAATGAAATGATATGATCTATGCTCTTCGATAAGTATACTGGTATTTTATTTATGTTTTAATAAATAAAGCTTGCCTGAAGATCAGAGGGTAAAATTAAGTCACTAGATGCTAGGCAATGGTGTCACACAACTTTAATCCCAAGATTTGGGAAACAGGGGCAGATGGATCTCTGTGAGTTCAAGGTCACCCAGAGTTGAACAAGATCAATGCAGAAACAGACCCAGGTAGTAGTGATGGTTCACACCTTTAATCCCAGTACTAGAGAGTCACATACCTTTAATCCCAGCACTAAAGGGCAATATAAAACAGGAGGAGGCTCGGGGATCAGTCTGCAGTCACCCAGCTGTGATAGAGAAAGTCGTCTCTAGTGGCTTGGCAGTTTTGCTTTTCTAATCTTCAACTTGAGCCCCAATATCTGTCTCTGAGTTTTTATTATTTATACTACAGATAGCTAGAATCAACATGATAAAAATGGCAATCTTACCAAAAGCAGTCTACAAATTCAATGCAATCCCCATCAAAATCCCAACACAATTCTTCACAGAGCTTGAAAGAACAATACTCCACTTTATATGGAAAAACAAAAGGGCCAGGATAGCTAAAACAATCCTGTACAATAAAGGAACATCCAAAGGCATCATCATCCCTGACTTCAAGCTCTACTATAGAGCCAAAGTCATAAAAACAGCTTGGTATTGGCATATGGACAATATGGACACATGGACCAATAGAATCAAGTTGAAGACACATGAACTGATGAAACCGAATTGAAGACCTTGACATTAACCCACACAACTATGAACACCTGATTTTGACAAAGAAGCCAAAACTGTGCAATGGAAAAACGAAAACATCTTCAACAAATAGTGCTGGCATAACTGGATGCCAACATATAGAAGATTGCAAATAAATCCATATCTATCCCCTTGCACAAAACTCAAGCCTAAGTGGATCAAAGACCTCAACATAAATCCAGCCACAATGAATGTAATGGAAGAGAAAGTGGGTGGTAGCCTTGAACACATTGGCACAGGAGACCATTTCCTAAATAAAACACCAGCAGCACAGACACCAAGAGCAACAATAAATAAATGGGAATTCTTGAAACTGAAAAGCCTCTGTAAAGCAAAAAACATGGTAAATAAAACAAAAGGACAGCCTAGAGAATGGGAAAAGATATTCACCAACCCCACATCAGACAGGGTGCTGATTTCCAAAATATATAAAGAAGTCAAGAAACTAGACATCACAATACCAAATAATCCAATTTAAAAATGGAATACAGGGAACTGAACCAGCTACCTGGGCCGGAGTGGGCCTGAGAAAGCAAGCTCCATGGAATCGGGAGTTGATCCAGTCCTGTGACATTGGTGGATCAGGACTGAACCAGAAACCTGGTCCAGAGCAGACCTGAGACAACGAACTCCACTGGAACAGGTACAGAGGGATAACAGCTGAGAGAGTGAGCCAGAGCCAGAGACCACTGGGGGCCCACACATGAATCTGGGACCTTCAAGGGAGTAGACCTAAGCCAGGACCCATGTGGATCTGGGCATGAGTCTAGGACATCCAAGAAACTAGGTCTAAGCTAGGACCTCTGCTGGTCTAGGTGTGAATCTGGGACCACCAAGGGAGTAGGCAGGAACCAGAGATCTCTGTGGGTCCAGGCCTTACTGAGAGAAGTTGCCAAGTCATGTTGCTAAACATAGATAAGAATTATGGGTTAAGTTAAGTTGCCAGAGCTAGTTAATAATAATCCTGAGCTAGTAAGCCAAACAGTTTATAAATAATATAAGCCTCTATGTGTTTCTTTGGGACTGAACTGTCCAGACAGGACAGAAACTTCTGTCTATAATGGTGCCCAAAAATTTGGCAAGAATTTCCACATAAAGCCGGAGAAACCTTTTTTTAAAAAAAAATTCTAGGCAGACAAGAACAGAGTCTGTCTTTACTCCAGTAGGCTGTTAGCTGGCAGCGAGCAGAGGCACAACTCCTTTAAGAGAGGCTTCCTCACTCAGCATTAGCAACAAAAACCTCACAGCTCTTTTAAGAGGCCTGCCACACAACATTTAAATGGTGTTTATGAGCAGCCAGCAGTATGTTTCTTGGGGTTGGCATGGACCTGGAAACTCCACAGAGTTGGGACCAAAAAAAAAAACATGTTTCCCAGCAGTACCTCCACTATGAAGCTACACTCTCAGGAAGCCCAGGAGTGGAGCGGATGCAGTTGCCAACACCTCAGCTTTAATCTTAGTCACTCTACTTAGATTAAAGACTCATGTGGTCAGAAGAAGATAGAGAGATACAGTAAAGACAGATTCAGATGAAAAACCCTCTAATTGATTTACAGTGTGTTAAAAATATACATAGGCTTGGGAGAAAAAAGAAAAATGATAAAGTCCTTAAAAAAGAAACGTAGTTGGGTATGGTGATGCACACCTTTAGTCCCAGCACTTGGGAGGCAGAGGCAGGCCGTTATCTGTGAGTTAAAGGCTGAGCTGGTCTACAGAGTGAGTTTCAGGACAGCCAAAGTTACACAGAGATTCTCTGTCTCAAAAAACCAACATTTAAAAATAAAATAGAGGTTTTTTTTTAAAGCCATGTAAAGATGGAAAATACACAGAGAATCTGGATACTGTATGTTATTGTGTTGTCTTTCACGGCCGAGGAAAGAGTAACAGGTGCTAAAAACATTTGATTATAAATGCTGTTGGATTACTCCAATATAAATGCCCTAACTTCAAATTTTAAGACAAAAGATACGTTATTTTGGAGAAGAGGTTTTTCTCATTTCTCACAAGAAATGAAAGGCTGTGGTTTCATTCTGGGTTTAGAGAAATCAGGTTTGATCAAGGAAGACTGCCTGAAAAATCTCCAATAGGAACAGATAGCCCAGCTGATCCAACATTTTAGAACACCTCTGCTGCAGTTTCCTCCGAGTTCTACTTTCAGAATAGCTTCAAGACTGCTGGCTGAGATGAGCAAGCCTCACAGAATACTCCAGTCAGGACTTGACCAAAATCCTAAATTTTCTTTGGGTTCCCCATAAGATTATTAGTGCTCTTAATCAGCAAGAAGTAGCCTAGAAAACTCTGCCCACATTTCCAAAGAATGGATTATGGATGTTTGTCTTTGTTTAGAGTGCTGGTTACAAATTTTTGTGGATAATGTTCAGGAAAAAAAGGTAAAGAAAGGATATTAGATTCAGCAATCTTGTTTTGAAAGGAAAAAAGGGGGGACTGGTGTGGGATAATGCTTTTGTACATTGAAAAGATTTGTCACTCATATTGGTCTAATAAAACACTGATTGGCCAGTAGCCAGGCAGAAAGTTTAGGCAGGAAGATCAGACTAGGAAAATTTTGGGAAGAGGAAAGGAGCGAGATGCAGTTATCAGCCAGACACAGAGGAAGCAAGGTGAGAATGCCTCCTGAGAGGAGCTATCAAGCTGTGTTGCTAAACATAGATAAGAATTATGGATTAATTTAAGTTGTAAGAGCTAGTTAACAATAAGCCTGAGCTAATAGACCAAACAGTTTGTAATTAATATACGCTTCTGTGTGTTTCTTTGGGACTGAATGGTTATAGGACTAGGCAAGACAGAACCTTCTGTCAACAGGAAAGCATTTAATTGAGGTTTAGTCCATTTTCACTATGGCTGGAAGTATGGCAGCGACCCAGCAGATATGGTGCTAGAGAAGGAGCTAAGAGTTCTACATCTAAATCAGTAGGCGACAGCGAGAGAGAGAGAGAGAGAGAGAGAGAGAGAGAGAGAGAGAGAGAGAGAAACTGGGCCTGTCTTGCACATTTGAAACCTCAAAGCCCAACCCCATGACACAATTCCTCCAACATGAACACAACTACTGAGTCCGTTCCTATTCAAACCATCACAATCCACTCCCTGGCCCCATAAGCTTATAAGCTATATTTTAATGCAAAATGTGTTTAGTCCAACTTCAAAAGTCCACGTATCTATCACAGTCTAAACAGTGTTTAAAAGTCCAAAGTTTCTTCTTAGACTCACAACCAATCTCTTGACTCTGATCCCCTGTAAAATCAAAAAGCAGATCACATACTCCCAGCATGCATTGTCACAGAACATATATTACTATTCAAAAACTTTGGGAAGGGAGGATAATGAGAAAATACCAGACTAAAGCAGAATGAAAACCAGCTGGGCAAACTCTGCATCTCCGTGTCTGATGTCAAGCACTCTCCAGATCTCCATCTCCTTTCAGTTGTGCTTATTGCATCTCACGTCTCCCTCTTGGCCTGGTTCCACCCCCTCTTAGCAGCTCTCCTTAGCAGGTATCCCATGACTCTGGCACCTTCAACATCTCATGGTCTCCAGTGACGTCCAGGCATCCCCTTTATAGCTTCATGCAAAGGCGACACCCCTGACACACACTTCCTGATGTTCCTTTTCTCCTCAAACTGCACTATTAGTCAACATGATGTTCAGACAGAAACTTCCATCCTTCCAAGTATTTCCTAGAAAGTTTACAACTCCATGCAAATGTTAGTGCGTTCAGCCCACATAGCACAAGCAGCCAGGTTTTCTGTCATGCCATAGCTGACTTCTACAGAGCCCCTCTGCTTAGAGACTCCAGATATTCCCCCAGCTTGCCACTCCTGAGGAAATTATGTCTGTCAGCAAGAGAAACCAAAGATAGATGCCAAAAAGGGCATTCTGCTGATGTAAAATTTCCCAGAAGCCCCAGCAGGGGAGCAGAATGGATAATGAGAGGTGATGGGACTGTCCCAGGTTCAAGTCTGCAGAACTAGACAGCAGACTCAGGAAGCAGCAGATCCCAGGCTCTCCGTTTCTGATGTGGCCTTCATCTTCCATATAAGAGTACATAGTCCACAGGGGACCAATGTTCCCACGTCAACTAGCTTTTGTGACATGCTCATTTGTTCCTTGTCGGGTCTAAGGTGGTCCCTTTGCTGCATTACTTCCTAGGGAGCCTGTTTGCATTCACTCCAGATGAAGAGCAAATGACAGACCAAAGAAATGATTACATCAAAGTCCATCTTGGTGAATCAGTGGGTTTACTGGGTTTACCTACAGAAGCAGGGGTGAGAGGTAACTTTCAGAAGCATGCGTAGCTAAAACAGAAACAGGTGCCTCACAGAACCACCCCACCTCTAAAATGGGTAGCAACTGTTGTGGGATATTTGTACACTGTATGAAGATATATTGCTGCGATTGGTTTAATAAAGAGTTGAGCAGCTAATTACCAGGCAGGAAGCATAGACAGGACTTTCGGGCAGAGAGGAAATAGGAAGAGGAATCTGGGCATGCAGGAGAGGTAACAAGAGATGGAGAACAAGCAAGCCATGCAGGAGGAGAGGCAACAGCCATGATTCATGTGACAAGCTGATTAATAGAAATGGGTTAATTTAAGTTATAGGAACTAGCCTGAGCTGCAGGCCAAGCTTTAATAATTAATAAGAAGTCTCCATGTCATTATTTGGGAGCTGGCTGGCAGGGCAGAGACTTGTTACAGGCAACTGTGGTAACGATACCACCAGGTCTCCTCCCAGCATCTGTTTACTACCTAAACAACCTTGAGGGGCAGCCCCTGGCAGCTTCCCTCATAATCCCAAAATAGTTGAAGAAATACTTCCTGAGGAAAGAGCCCCACAAATTCTTTCATACACATATCTCTGTTCCCCAAGTCCTTGGTCTTTTAATGTTTTCACTTCATAGATATTTATTGACTTTTGAAAGCAGAGTATCTAGAAATAATTTGGATATATCGGATTATATCAAATACACTGTTAAACTGATTCCACTTGTTTCTATTCTGGCGTGACTGCTAGAAATCTCTAAACTTTTTTGTGGCTCCATTTACATTTCCGTTTAAGAGCTCCGCCCTACAAGCATGATCAGATTGTAATTGTATTTTTGTCTTCATAATCAATTCGCTATGTACAACATGCAGGTTTTATTGCATCCTACTAGTTGCACAGCATGCAAGGACATCTCTCTCCTGTGATACTGAAATGTATCACTGTATTCAGGTCTTGTCACTCAGCCCTACACTGTAAATATCTCAGGAGGATGGGAGGGTGACACCTTTATGCTTTAGCAACCACTGGTGAGCAGGAAAAGTGTTAACACTGCAGCCTCCATTAGCTGTCTTCAGCCCTTCTGTAATGCATGTGCGAGATAATCTTTCTGTGCACTATGAAGACGTGTCACTGTTTTGCCTGATTGGTTTAATGAAGAGCTGAGTGGCCAATCACTAGGCAGGAGAGGTTAGATGGGACCTCCGGGCAGAGATAGGAAACTGGGATGAATCTAGGTGCATGAGAGAGATAACAGAGACGTGGAGGGAGTCGGACATACAGAATGGAGGAGAGATTAAAAAGTCACATGTCGAAACACAGGTTAATAGAAGCAGGTTAATTAAGTTATAAGAGCTAGTTGGAAACAAGCCTAAGCTAATGGCCAAACCTTCATAATTAATAGAAGTCTCCATGCCATTATTTGGGAGCTGGCAGTTCCCATGAGAATGTCTGACAAGAAATTCCTACTACAAATGCAGATCTTGCCACCATCAACTCTTCTTAGCCTTAACTTGATTCCTATAGGAAAACTAAATCTTTTGAAATGTGAATGTGATCATCTCAATTCTATACTTAAAATGCTTATGTGGCCATTCACTACAAGTTTAAAACGAACTCCTGGTTGGAGACTTAGCTCAGCTGATAGAACTCCTGCTGGCATGAAGTCGTGGGCTTGATCTCCAGCACTGTGTAAATTGCACACGGTGACATATTCCTGCAATCTAACCACACAGGATGTGGAGGCAAGAGGATCAGATCTTTTAGGTGATCCTTGGCTTCACAGCAAGTTTCAGGACCACCTGGGGACACAGACCCCATTTGTTATAATTACGTCTACTCGTTCTCAGCTCTCTGTTTGGAACCCCATCATCACAGGACCATGTGCAGCTCTGTGATTTACCATAGACTTCCCTACTTAGCCACTTTCACGTCCACTCCTTCCTGGAAAATGCTCTTCTCCACCTCACACTGAGAGCATCTCAGTGCTGCTTCCAAGTGTCCACCTATTCGCCCTTCACAACAGTCTGCTTTCTGTACATTTCTCACTGTGTAGCCTTAGCTGGCCTGGAATTCACTGTATGAAGCAGGCTGATCTGAAACTCACAGAGATTTGCCTGCCTCTGACTCCCAAGTGCTGAGAATAAAGTTGTTCACCACCGTGCCTGGCCTGAGAAGTTCACCAGGGATTCTGTCATTCAGCCGGTGAAACACAGGGTTTTTACAATATCTGAAGTGCGATTCCCTCCACTGTCCATTAGGTCACTCTCATGGAGCACAAAGATGGAGAGGCAAGCAGCGTCCCCTTCTGATTGGCCCTTGTGCTTCATCACCTCTACAGGCAAGGGCTTTGTCTGTCTGGTGGACTGGCTGTGGTTCAGGCTGCAAGACAGATGGGCGCTGTGCCTCTGGGGGAGTAAGTTGGTGCCTGGGCTGCAATGAGTGGGCGTGGCTATCGATGGTGTGCCCAGATGTAGCAGACAGATGAGTAGAAATTGATACTTGTATTATATTACCTTTTAATACTTTCTTATAACTTTGACATATTGTGACAGGTGGTGGAAACTATGGGCATAAAACTCTGGTCACAAGAGCACCACTTCTATAGTCTGTTCTCAAGATGATCAAGGTCATCTGGGCAGTCAGGCGTGACCACACATCCCTCCCATCCCTTGGGAGGCAGAGGCAGGAGTACCACAGCAAGTTCAAGGCCAGCCTGAAGAATTTTAACCTGAAGATGTTGCAATAATCTTTCATTGTATTCAAATATTCTAGTTTGGATTTGGATGGATTTGGACTATTTGATTCGGTCAACCTAGCATACTGGATGCTTTCTCTACCAACTGGTCTTTCCCGTTCACCATTATTTCCCTTCCACACAGCTCTACGCTATTTTCTATATATGCAAAACACACAACAAATAGCTAATAACCAGTTAAAAAGCCTACTGATTGACAACAGATCTCTCCACCTCTGGCGACCATTAAAAGGCCCAGTATCGCGTTCATTTCAGATCCTCACCTTCTAAGATTCCATATGACTTCAATTTCCATTTCCCAACAACCCTGCCTACTTTTCTCTCTCTCTCTCTCTCTCTCTCTCTCTCTCTCTCTCTCTCTCTCCTTTTAATTTAAAGAAAAAAGAAACTTTTGAGTCCCCGAAAAAATACAGAAAAATGGTATTTTAATAATATGCAATGTCACGGTCTCTTAGAAATAGATGATATATACAGACAGGTAGGAAATAAACCCCCTGGCCATGTGAGACAGCCTCGGACTTTCATTGTATCACATTCCACAAGCCTTGCCTGGCTGTACGGAATGAACGTACTGTGATGGTGGTCTCAATATCATTGGATTGTGGGAGTGGCCATGACAGCTACTAACGAAACAGAAACTACCTGATGTTCCAAGAGGAGTGTTGGCAAGATGTACCTTCACAAGTGGTGGTGCGCATGCGCTGCGCCATCCTTCTGGGAAAGGCTGGGAACATTAATTCACAGTAAACGGAAGTGGTCTGAAGCGGTCACATCCGCTTAAATCTTGACGCTGATCGGTTCTGTTATTTTGCCAGGATAGCACGGGAGTTTGGATTCTGAACCTGAGCTTCAGTGGGCGGAAGTCGCGGGACACCGGCGTCGGTGAGCAGAGCTCTCTGAGGCGCGGCGCCAGCTGAATGGGCGAGCCAAGGAGGACTCTGCTGGCGAGTGTTGGTTTGTGCTGAGTGACAGCTGACGCGGCCACAGGGGATGCTGTAGTTGAGCTGGGGAGGGAGTTCTGAGGGAGTCGGAGAGCAGGGATACTGAGGGAGGCCACGGAGTCCGCCACCGAGAACCTGGGGCTGCTGTCTGTGGGCTATCGCGCTGCTTTCGCGCCAAACTGTGTGGCCTGCAAGAAGAGAAAAAGTAGATTTAAAATGGAAAATGAACTTCTTCGTGGTTTGGGCTCAGTTTGAAGACCAGCCATTCTTGGTCAGTCTGTCGCTTCTCCCAGCAGGGCAAGTACTAAGAACACCCGAAAGGAAAGCCAGGGCAAATGCATATGCACACTTATCGGGGGCACAGTCACCAGAGCTGGGAGGTGAGGAGCCTTTGTGCAGGCAGCAGGGCTTCTGGGACAGGACCATTTCATTCCCGGCAGACCATCTCCTATAGGAAGCTTGAGATGGAAAAACAAGCCTAAAAGGCAAATTCTAATCCCTGGGTCCACTTTACATGAGGGCTGAGGTCCTTTGCAGATGAGGTGGTTCAATGCTGACCTCTGCTGGGGACCATGTGGCCACGGTAAGGGTCGGTGATTGGCATTTGAATCCTTATGGGGATGTTGTTTGGGCTGCAGAGTTTATTGAAGGTTCTCTGGAAACCTGTAAATAGACGTCTCTGGCTAGTTCTTTTTTTTTTCCACTTCCAAAAGTAATTTATTTGGGAATTTCTCAAAGGAAGCCAGTATTAAGTGACTTTTCATCACTGAGAGAAAACAACTCAAGGGAGGAAGGATTTACTGTGGCTCAAGGTCTCTGGAGCTTGTCTGGCTAGTTCTTGGCTGTTAAAGTAGTAATGCTCTGTGGACCTGTGCATGCCCATGTTTAACTCGGTGCTCCTCTGGTCCTCTGGTTGGAGGTCACTGAAAGTCCAGGATGTCACCGAGTACATCCTCTTCACCATGAAGACATTGTGGACAGGGGCCTGTGGCCTGGTGTTTATGAGGAGGGTTTCCAAGCCAGGGAAGGGATTGGGTCTCTGAATTCAAGGGAAGAGAATGGGATGTTGGTCAGTAGATGTCCACAAAAATGTCTAGAAATGCAGAAAGAACCAGAAACGGCCATTACCCCTCACACTGCATCCCATTTCTGCATTCAGAAGGCAGGAAGAAGCAGATAGGTTTCTGGGTGCTGAGGAACTGCCTGAGATAATGGGGACTGTGTGTGGTTTGGTGTAGGGAAGAGATGAGACTGGTCCCCACTCTGTCTTTTGGGATGCATTATAGAACAGCACATAGCCTTATTTGTAGTGTCTGGGGGAAATGGTTATACTGATGCTTATGAAATGGTTAAAAGAGTTCTGTGAGGGCTAGAGAGATGGCTCAGAGGTTAAGAGCACTGGCTGCTCTTTCAGAGGTCAATTCCCAGCAACCACATGTTGGCTCACAACCATCTATGAGATCTGGTGCCCTCTTCTGGTGGGCAGGCATACATGCAGACAGAACATTGTATATATAATAAATAAATAAATAAATAAATAAATAAATAAATAAATAAATAAAAAGAGTTCTGTGAGAGTTGGGAGCAGAGGCAGGTGGAACTCTGTGAGTTCAAGGTCAGCCTCGGCTAAATAGAAAGCCCCAAGCTAGCAAGAGCTACATAGTGAGACCACGTCTCAACAATGCTGGGCGTTGGGGCAGCCTGCATGAACAGCTTGACAAAGGCCAGGAGGAGCAGCCTGGCAGCTTGCTCGTTTTTGTGTGTATTTATAGGCAGGTGCCGAGAGTGGGCTGAGCTTCAGGTGAGTTCAGGTCCCCAGTGCTCACAGTTCACACCTGCACCCTCACTTCAGAAACAACTAGGTTACTACCTCCTCCTCCCACAATTAAAAACTGGGAACTTCAGTGAAGTGTTCCTTAACTTCAGTCCTAACTATGGTGTTGGGTGTTTATTTCAGGGGATGGGAGTTGTTTGGGATTTTGGTGTGTGTGTGATTGTGTCTAATGTTTGTACGTGGATGTGGGTATAGGTACGTATGTCTGTCAGTGCACATGCTCTGAGACCAGAGTAAGCTATTGAGTGCCCGGCTTCATCACTTCCGACCTTATTCCCTTGAGGCTGTGTCTCTCACTGAACCTGGAGCTAGGCTGATAGCCAGGGAACCCAGAGACACTCCTCTTTTGTTCCCACACAGTGCTGGAGTTACAGACATTTGTGAACATGCCTTCCTTCTTCAAGTTTCTGGGGATTTGAACTCAGGTCCTCATGCTGGTGCCACAAGCTCTCTTACGCACAGCACCGTCTCCCCAGGGTCATCACCCTGGTCAGTACCAGGAAGACTCTTCTGAGATTTGTCTGTTACCGTGTCTACACTGGGACTGTCTTGGCCCCTCAGAGGCCCATGTGTGGCAAATTTAGCTGGGGACACAAGGTCATTCCCTCCCTGGGGCTTTCTGCTGTCACTTTACACCTAAGTCAGACCACGTCATCCAGGATTTTCTGCCCCACCACAGCTGCCCTCTCTGCTCAGCTGCCTCCCGGAGGCCTCTAGACATTGACCCAGCTTCCGGTTCCTGAAAAAATTGGATCTGCCAGCAAAGAGGCCAAGGAGAGAAACATGCCTGCTGACATGAATTTGTCCCAGAAGCCCCAGAGACTGAACCCACAGGAGCAGGATGGGTCAGGCGAGGTAAGCAGCAGCTGCCTGGAGTTCAGTTCTCTGAGACTGGAGGACAGACATGGGAAGTAGCAGGTCCTGGCCCCCAGTCCGATACAGACTTGCTGCTTCAGCAAGAACAGACCACAGGGGCCAATGTCCTGCACCTCCCGGTCTTTATGTCACTCACTGTCCTGCCTCTTGGTGCTTAGATTTAGATGTAGCCCTCAAACCTGCATCCCAGTTCCAGAGTCCCCAATCCTTATCTTCCTGTCCCAGTTCATAGCCACTGTCGTTTTGTGAATATCTTGAAGGAGTTTGTTTGATGTGGGTGCATGGCAGGTAAGTATTGGAGACCATGAGTGTCTGGTGATGCCTAGCCACAAATCAAAATTCAGCTGTTTACTTCTGTAGCAGTGGGGGGCCTGGGAGAACACGGTGGTAAAGAGACAGACTAAAGTCTCGTTCGGTATCCAAGAGTTGTCTTCTGGTTCACGGATGGACTGTTTACATCCAACGATGTTGGAGATATTCTGACATGTGAGTTTCTGAATTAATGAGGATTCCCAAAGCTAAAATGTAGCAAGCAGTGCAGTTGATTCTGCGCAAAGTCTTCAGCCTCTGAGTGTTTCTTCTTTGGTTGTCAACTTCCCTTGGCTGTTCACTGCTCTGTGAACTCAAGTGTCAGGCTGCTTATTCCTCTTTAAAGTATTCATGACAACCCATTTCTGGCTGCTTTGGGGAAGAGAAATATGTGTGTACAAGAGATGGAAGATTATTTTTACTAACTTTTTTGACTTCTGAAATATTCAAATAATATATATTATTCATATAATATGAAATAGCTATTTTCTGGAAAGACTAATGATATGTCTCAGTAAGGGATCCCTGAACCGCATTGTTATGTGTAATGTGATAACTAACTCAAAATGAACCGCACTTTGCTGTTACAGAGATTGGTGTCCTTTGAGGATGTGACTGTGGACTTCAGCTGGGAGGAGTGGAGGCACCTGGACTCCGCCCAGCGACGCCTGTACCAGGACGTGATGCTGGAGATCTACAGCCACCTCTTGGCAGTGGGTGAGCACAGCTGGCCAGGGATCCAGGATGGGCCTCATTGAAAGTATTTCCCCCTTCTTTTTGTAGAACGTGATGGGGTATCAAAAGTGTGTCAAGGCTTTTCCCTATGGTTTGTCCTGATAATTCATTACTTTTAAACATGCTAAGTTAATTGTTCTGTGCCTACTACAGAATGTTGATTTTTCCAACCAGCCAGTGGCCTCCAAAGCCTAAAAGCCACACACTGAGCAAATATTCTTCCAACTGACAGGGTACCCCATTCCCAGCTCCGTGGCCATCTTCAGGATAAAGAAAAGAAAGGAGGCATGGATGGGAGAGGCTGAGTTCTTACATCAGCAGAGTCGGTGTCGAGGTAAGTGACCTGGATGGAGGTCGATGTCATTGCTGTCCCTTGTCATCCATCCTCACTGTCCATCCCCTAGAGGTGGCCCCTCGTTTGCTTGCTGCTTTCGCTCTCTAAGCTTATGGTACAGCCCATGAGATGGACCACAGCAGTGGGTGCCAAGCCTGCCTCCCACTCCAGCTCTCTACAGCCACTACTGCAATGCTTTGTGAATATGGATAAGGCTCTCAGGGGTGAGCAGTGGGTATGAACTGCCTCATCATGGAGATGACCTAAGCTAACTAACACAACCATATTCTCCAGAAGGTCTACACGTAGATTTATATTTGTACACCTTGTTTTCAAACAATGACAAAAAAAGTATGAGGGAAACTTAGTGGTGGTTGATGATATAGATTAATGCATTGGTGGATCAACGCGTTGGGTAAATGTGTTGGTTAGGAAGGGAATTGATCTTTTGTTTTCATATTAACCATGGTTAGGGCTGGGGATGCGTATCTCAGTGGTAGAGCGCCAGCCTAGCAGGCAAAGAGCCTTGGGTTCATTTCCCAGTGTGATAGAAGTATAGACAGACAGACAGACAGCTGTGTCAACACTGATAGGATACATTAGTGAGGTATAAAGCTTTTAGCATAGGTGGTGATAGTTTGCATTGGAAATGTTTTCAGTTGGCTTCATTGTCATCTTCTTATAAAGCCGTCACTATGTGTTTTCCTCTCCTGCTCCTTTCCCCACCGACCTCCTCCAGTCGCCTCGTGCTGGTTCCTTTCCTTGCCACAAATGTCACCTGTGCCCCATTACTCTTTCTTCCTCCTTCCTCCCTTCAGATGCATTCTCCTTTCACGGTACTTTTTCTCCTTTCACTGTTTACACACAATACATGTGGAGATACCTGTATATACACATACAGAAATTAAAATCTGGAGTCTACAGGTAAGAAAAGATGTGGTCTTTGTCTGAGTCTCTCTTGATTCATCTAACATAATGATCTCAGATTCCATACATTTTGCTACAGTTTCCATGATTTCTTTTTTCTTTACGACTAACTAAAATCCCATTGTTTATATATTCTACATTTTCTTAATACATTCATCTGTTGAAAGACGTTCGGTTCCATTTCTTAGTGCAGCCATAACTATGGCTGTGCAAGTGTGTCTGCTGATGTTGATGCAGAGTTCTTCAGGATGTGTGCAGGTCTAGCTGGGTCATACCGCAGTTCTATTTGTAGTTCTTTGAGGACCTTCTGCTAGCTTCTTTAGTGACTTTCCGTGTCCTGCAGCAGTGAGCAGGGTTTTCCGTGTCCCGCAACAGCGGGCAGGGGTTTCCGTGTCCTCCAGCAGCAGGCAGGGGTTTCCATGTCCCACAGCAGTGGGCAGGAGTTTCCGTGTCCCGCAGCAATAGGCAGGAAACCCGCAACAGTGGGCAGGGTTTCCGTGTCCCGCAGCAGTGAGCAGGGTTTCCGTGTCCTGCAGCAGTGGGCAGGGTTTTGGTGTCCCGCAGCAGAGAGCAGGGGTTTCCGTGTCCCGCAGCAGTGGGCAGGGGTTTCTGTGTCCGCAGCAATGGGCAGGGCTGTATCTTTCCTTGAATGCATTTGTTATCTGTTCCTTTGGTAATAGTCATTCTGACTGGGGTGAGCTAGAATATGAAAGAATTTTTAATTTGAATTTCCCTGATCATTATGAATATTGGATACTTTTTCAAATACTTATTGGCCATTTGTATGCCTTTTAAGAAGCATTCATTAAATATATTAACTATTTCTTGATCGGAGAATTTGGTGTTTTGGGCATTTGATTCTTTTATAGTTCTCCATATAGTCTATATATTAGTGTAAGTTAGAAAGACTTTTTTCCCCAGTACATAAGGCTGTCTCTTCATTCTAGTGATTGTCTCTTTTGCTGTGCAGGTTTCTATTTTTATATAATCATATTTATCAATTCACAGGATTTTTTCCTGTACTATTGCCTTCTTTTCCTACAAGTTCTAACCCATGCCTGCATATTTATTTATTTATTTATTTATT
>JABTXL010004688.1:341653-373218 GCA_025134845.1 Neodon shergylaensis | reverse complement strand
TAAATGACGTTAGAAAAGTAAGGAGAGGCTACTATGTATGTAAATGACGTTAGAAAAGAAAAACGTTCTGATCTAGGTTGTAGCTCAAGGAGAGAGTGCTTTCCTGGATGGAGTAAGACAGAGAGCTGGGGACATGACTCTATGAGCACTTACCTGGATGGAAATACGGGCAAAAGGCACAAGTGTGCTACTTCTTACCCTCCAAGCTCTGGGTGTGTAGGTACCCTATATAAATTAATGTGCTGTTTTTGTTGAGTCTTCCCCACAAATATTTGAAGCCACATTTACCACGGACCCCAGTATTCATATTAGTATTTCTTCATCTGTAAAACAGGCAGAGTAGTTATAATTGCCTTAGAGGATGGTTTGGGGATAAAATGAATCTGTTTCCATCATAGAGAAAGAAAGCTGCCTGTCTGGCAAGTGTGTACCTAATGCTTGGCTTATGGAAAGGGATGTGGTTGTGTTCTACTCAGTGTCAGCAGTACCTCACTGTTATTAGCTCTGTGTGATTCCTCACGCTTCCTGTTCGTTACGCCTGTTCTCTCATCTCTTTTCTCCTTCCAGAGGTTTCCACCCCTCGACCAAGAGTTTCTGAGACTGAAGCATTTCCAGCAAGTAAGGCGAGTGAAATCACAACACACACCCTGTGGTGTTCTATCGTAGGACTGTGGCAAGATCCTGACCCTACAAAAAGAAATCGGCAAAGCCAGAAACCACCTTGGAGTGCCCGTGCTCTCTTCAGCAAGAAAGCACAGAGCACAGACAGAGGTTATGGATGTAAAGAGCCTGTGGAAGCCGCTCCTTTGGTGTCCAGCCTCATCTCCACACAAAAGGGAGCCCCGGAGGGACCCACAAACAGTGAGAGGCATAACCTGGAGGCAAAGGGTGAAGACCAAAGCAATATCACTAAACGGCTTAAAGATGTTGTTACCTCTGGTCAGCTCTTCATGGGAGGCTCTTCTAATGCTAACCACACAATTCCTCACGAAGGCCAGAATCCACACAAAGGTAACCAGTGCAGGAAAGTTCTCACCCGCAAACACACACTGAGACAGCAACAAGGGCATCCTCAGGAGAAACCAGACGAATGCCCTGAATGTGGAAAGGTCGTCTATGACATGGCTGCTTTCAGCGAACATCAGGCAGCTCACGCTGGAGAAAAGCCTTTCGTCTGTCACAAGTGTGGGAAAGCCTTCCTCCAGAAGTCAGAGTTGACCTCCCATCGAGAAACTCACGTAGAGAAGCCTTATGAGTGCCCCGACTGTGGGAAATCATTCACTCGTACATCCAACCTGCAGGTTCATCACCGAATTCACACTGGAGAGAAGCCTTACGAGTGCCGCGACTGTGGGAAGTCCTTCAACAATACATCCCAACTGAAGGTGCATTATCGAATACACACCGGGGAGAGACCTTACGTGTGCCCTGTATGTGGGAAAGCCTTCAAGCAGAAGTCAATCCTCAGCACTCACGAGACCACTCACACCGGGGAGAAGCCTTACGAATGTACTGTCTGTGGGAAATTGTTTAGCTGTATGTCCCGACTGAAAGTCCACTATCAGATCCACAGGAAGGAGAAGCCGTATGAATGTGCTGACTGTGGGAAAGCCTTCAAGCGCAAGTCAAGTCTCACGGTTCACCAGAAAATACACATTAGACAAACCCAGCATGTGTGCCGTGAGTGTGGGAAAGCCTTCAGTCAGAAGTCAGAGCTCAGCACGCACCAGAGAGCCCACCTGGGCCAGCGTTCTCACAGATGCGACGCCTGTGGGAAGGCGTTTACTTATGTATCGCAGCTGAAGATGCACCATCGAGTCCACACAGGGGAGAAGCCTTACGAGTGCCGCGACTGTGGGAAGTCATTTACTTACTCGTTCACACTGAATGTGCATTGTCGCATTCACAGAGTGGAGAAACCTCACAAATGCACTGTCTGTGGGAAAGCCTTGGCTTCCAAGTACCAACTGGAAGAGCACGAGCGGATTCACACAGGAGAGAAGCCGTACGTGTGCACCGCGTGTGGAAAAGGTTTTCATGGTAGGTCGGGTTTCCTGAGGCATCAGCTAACTCACACCACGGACAAGCCTTTCGTGTGTCCCAAGTGTGGGAAGGCCTTCTTTCAGCGCTCACAGTTGACATCTCATCAGCAGACACACACAGGAGAGAAACCTCACGAATGCCGTTACTGTGGGAAATCCTTCAGTCATACGTCCCAACTGACAGTGCACCATCGAATTCACACCGGGGAGAGACCTTACAAATGCAGCTACTGTGGGAAGTCGTTCAGTAATTCCTCCCAACTGAAAGAGCATCTCCGCATTCACACCGGGGAGACACCGTATGCGTGTTCTGAGTGTGGGAAGGCCTTCAGCCGGAGGTCGTCCCTCAATCTGCACACGAAAATTCACACTGGAGAAAAGCACCATGCATGTAGTGAGTGCGGAAAAGCCTTCAGTCAGAAGTCGGTCCTTCGAACACATCAGAGAATTCACACCGGAGAGAAGCCTTACAAATGCCGTGACTGTGGGAAAGCCTTGGCTTCAAAGGGCCAACTCCGAGATCACCAGAGAATTCACACAGGCAAGAAGCCCTACGTGTGCCCTGAGTGTGGGAAGGGTTTCTTTGGCAGGTCCTCTTTGCGTAGACATCACATAACTCACACTAAGGAGAGACCTTTTATCTGTCAAAAATGTGGGAAAACCTTCATCCAGAAATCAGCATTGGTATCCCATCAGCAAATTCACACAGGCGAGAAACCCTACGTGTGCCCTGAGTGTGGGAAGGGCTTCTACAATAAGTCCTCTTTGCCCAGACACCAGATGACTCACACCAGGGGGAGATCTTTTATCTGTCAACAGTGCGGGAAGGCATTCCTGCAGAAGTCCGTGTTGAAATGCCATCAGCGAACACACACTCGCAAGAAGCCGTAGGAATGCCATGGGAAACTGTTCCATAGCACATGGCCCCAAAGGCCATCGTCATATTCACAGGGCAATGCAGAGAGGACGAGAAGTCATCCAGCGTCAGCACAATGCACGTGCAGCATTGGATTCCCACTGGGGGAAGACACTGTTGTATTCCGAAAGAGGGAGGCCTTCAGCAACATGTAGATAGCAATAAGCACCAAGCAGCTCACACCAGACACGGCTCTCACAGGCTCGGTTTAGATGTGGAATCCTTTTCCAAGAAATCAGCTCGTAGTCTCTATTTCCACCTGAGGTATAATCCCTAAATTACTTGAAGAAAATGTTTTAAAAGAACGTATTGTACGTTATATCTTCTCTGCATTAAATTATCTCGATATGCACTGCTTTCTTAAACTCATTATTCATGAGAGACATTTGTAGTCTAGGAGGAAACCCTCACGCAATGGACTGAGAAAAGTTTCTCTATAGAAAATGGCAAAAGCCACATTGTTTCCAGACTATAGAAAAGTTTGGGGGATTTTGTATCAACAATATTCCTGTTAATTGTTAGATAATAGTATTTCTATAATGCAAGAAAGGAAAGGACAAGCTGGTGTTATCTCTCAAAAGTATGTCTAATGTGTATGTATGCTTGCACTTTCCTTTGTATGACACCAATGTTTACATACGTATTGCCTTAGACTAGTGGGGCGTGACACAGAATTTATTGCCTAATGGGAGTTTCTTTTTCAAGAGTCTAATGTGTGTTGACAGCCTATCCCTTATTCATACCACTATCAATAATTAATTCATCTTTTCATCATATGAAAGTAACTTCTGAGGTAAACCCATAAGTGAAATTCTATAGCAGTCACTTCTCCTTGTACTGTAACTTTTCTCTTTTGTGAGTAGCTCAGCTTATCTCTTCTCCACGTGTCCCATCCGTAGTGAGCTATGCAGACAGAACCAACGAAGACTTCTTCATAGTTTTGCGCAGGCTTCTAATGGACACAAGAAGACAGTAAATGGTGTGTGTGTGTGTGTGTGTGTGTGTGTGTGTGTGTGTGTGTGAGTGAGTGTGTGTGTGTGAGTGTGTGTGTGTGTGAGTGTGTGTGTGTGAGTGTACATACATGAGTGTGTGCCAGGGCACATGTGTGAAAGATAAAAAACAATTTGTGGGAGTTGGTTCCTTATTAACAGCATGCAGGTCCCCAAAACAGAACTCAGGTACTAAGTCATCAGGCATGGCAACATGTGCCGTTAGCCACTGAGCAGGTTCATGCTCACCTATGGATGCTCACCTATGGAGCATTCTTTTTTCTTTCATTTCCTTTCCTTTCCTTTTCTTTTCTTTTTTCTTTTTTTTATTTTTTGAGTCAGAGTCTTACTACGTAACCTTGGCAGAACTGGGGCTTACCAGGCTGGTCCTGAACTCACAGAGACTCACTTGCTGCTGCCCCCCAGGTGCCGGGACTAAAGGCGTGCAGCACCATCCCTGCTTGAATTTTTGGAATGAAGTTGTATGCAGCACAGCCATGCTCGTTTGCGTATATCCCGCTTGTGGTTGGCTGTTCCCCTGTACCACGGAGTAATTGTGGGAGAGACCATGGGGTCCCCGAGCTACGAATGTTTCCTTTCTGGCACTTGACAGGATGTATTTGCTGGTGACTAACACATACAGAGTATTCACATAATCCTTTGTTTTATAAAAAGCAAACCACATCTGTGTGGATATTGGTTTTCTACTCTAAAATACATACCTTCATTGGCAGTGTGGTATTCTATGAAGCTGAAATGCCATAATCCAGAGCCAGGTGTGGTGGCGCAGCCTTTAATCTCAGCACTCAGGAGGCAGAGGCAGGCGGATCTCTTGAGTTCAAGGCCAGCCTGGTCTGCATAATGAGTTCCAGGACAGGTAGGGCAATAAAGACCCTGTCTCTCAACAACAGCAAAAAAATTGGAATATCTTCCTGAAAAGGATGAAGGAAAATAGTCAGAAAGGGGGAGCCAAAGAGAAGGGTAACTGGGTTCAACTGCAGCAGCAGCCTAATCCACCTAAATAAATAGACTTTGTGAGAACTAACAGAAAAAATGCCTGAGATGCTGCAGCCTGTTCCCTGTGAGTCATTGCTTAGTGTTAAGAGAAAAAAAAGAAAGAAAAGAAAACTTTGACTTTAAACAAGAAAACATGGAATAAGGAGCTGAGCTAATTCTCTGAAGAAGACATACAGTCAAATTCTTTTTAAAAAATATTTATTTTTATTTATTATCTATACAATATTCTGTCTGTGTGTATGTCTTCAGGCCAGAAGAGGGCACCAGACCCCATTACAGATGGTTGTGAGCCACCATGTGGTTGCTGGGAATTGAACTCAGGACCTTTGGAAGAAGAGGCAATGCTCTTAACCTCTGAGCCATCTCTCCAGCCCAGTCAAGTTCTTTTAAAGCGTTTAGCCTCCTTAGCTAACATCTCACTCTGTTGGGAATAGCTGCTATCAACTGACAGCAAATCTGCTGAGGCTGTGAAGAAAGGGAGCCTTTCTTGACTGCTGGGGGAATGTAGATCGCTGCAGCTCTAACGAAATCAGCGCGGGGTTTTGTTGTTGCGTTTGGTTTTTTGGATTGGATTGGATTGGATTGGATTGGATTGGATTGGATGTTGAGACAGAATCTCACTGTGCAGCCTTAGTGGTGGTTTCTGAAATTACTGAAACCTGAACTAGCCCACGACCCAGCCACTTCTGGATACATATCTTGGGACTTTGTACTGTACTACAGAGATACCGACACACCCATGTTTACACAATAGCGAAGAAACAGGATCGGTCTAGATACCCATCCATAGCGATGGATGTATAATGAGGCTATAGTATAAATACAGTAGAATTTATTTATGGGTCATGAAAATGAAATTCACAGGAAGATGACGTGTTCTCTGTCATACACAGATGCTAACTTCTGACTTTATGTATGTGCGGGCTTCAGCTTTGAGTGTGTCCAGTGGCTCCTCAGCTCCTGTGAGGCAAATGCTTCATCCCGGTGAACAGCTGTGGTTTGGGCTGCAAGACAGATGGGCACTGTGCAAGGACAAGGCTGTGCCGAGACACAGTGCGTGGGTCTAGTTAACAACAGTGATGTGCTTAGAAGTAGCAGATAAATGGGGAGCGGAGATTGACGTTCGCATGATACTAACTTTCTTGGTGTTTACTCTAATTTTGCCCTCTGATGATGGATGGCTGAGTACCCTGGAGCTGTATCTTTGATGATGAAACTATGTTCTCTGAATCATCACTCCTGTAGTCTGTTTTCTATAGGATTGTCTGTGATCCGGGTATGATGGCATGTTGTTGTAATCCTAGCATCTGAATGGCATAGACAAGAAGAGTGGAGTAAATTGAAGGCCAGCCTGGTCTATGTAGTCTAGCCCAGTGGTTCTCAACTGTTCTAATGCTGTAACCTTTTAATGCAGTTCCTCATGCTGTGGTGACCCCAACAATAAAATTATTTTTGTTGCTACTCCATAGCTGTAATTTTGCTACTGTTACGAACTGTGATGTAAAGATTTTTGGAACTAGAGGTTTGCCGCAGGTTGAGAACCACTGTTCTAGGCCACCCAGGGCTGGAATGTGTTTACCCTGGAGATGACTCTCACAGTCTTTGACTTTGTTCTTCTACCCCATTGGGCCTTCCGATGCACTCGCTACAGTGCTAGCTGCTGTCCCCACTGGCCAGTCTCTCTCCATCCACTACTGTTTCCACTGTCCGCCTAGATCTACACTGTTTCTGTTATGTAACCTAAGAAGAGCGGGTTTCTATCCTCTGGGAACCATGAGGTACCCCCAGTATGAAGTTCTCCCCAGTGTGAAGTAATGATGGTTCATCTCAGAGTCTCACCTTTAATATTCCACATGGCTTCACTTCCTGTTCCTAATAACCCCACATAGTTTCCAACCTCTGAGAAACCAGAAAGGGCCTGTGTGTGGTGACACACACCTTTAATCCTAGGACTCAGGAAACAGAGGCGCGGAATGTCTGAGAGTTCAAGGCCAGAATGGGCTACTTGGCCAGTTCCAAGCCAGTCAGGCCAACATAATGAGACCATCTCAAAAACAAGAACCCTTTTAAGTTCTGGGTATAATAAAGAGAAAATGTGAAGAAAAGGAGAGATGGCTCCGTGGTAAAAGGGAACGTGTTGCTCCTGCAGCTGTCCTGGATGCTGTGAGCTCAACGTGCAGGCAAAAATACATAGAATAAATCGAATAAAGTAAATCGGATACAGGGGAAGGGTACTTTTAGCAACATGTAGTATCACAGTCTCTTAGAAAAAGATAAGCGTACAAGTATTAATGCAAACCCCTGACAATGTGAGACAGTCCTGGACTTTCACTGTATCACATTCGCCTGGCTATATGGAACTGACGCACTTTGATGGTGGCTTCCCTGTCACTGGAGTGTGGGTGACACTTTCTGAAAGCACAGAAACCACCATATGAGCCATAGTAAGTACTGGCAAGGTTGACCTCCCTAGTGGCGGTGCGCATGCGCAGCATCCACGAAGGGGGGATGTGGTAATGGGCTGAAGGAACCATTATTCAAATCGGAAGTGGCCAAGAATCGTCACATCGGCTCAGATCTTTAGGTAGTTCGCTTCAGCTATCGTTGCCAGGACAGCGTGGGTGTTTGGAGTCCGAACTCGGTATCGTGGGTGGCTGCGGGCGGAAGTCGCGGCCCGGCGGGCCGTGCGCACAGCTCTCTGTGCGGTGCAGTGAGGTGAGTGGCTGCGGGGCAGGGCGGTCGCTGTGCTGCCGAGCTCTGGTCTGTGCCGAGCGACGGCTGCGGAGGCTGCAGGGGGATGCGTGGGTAAGGAGGGGGTCGTTCGATTCGGTTTCGTTCCGTGCCTGCGGTTTTCGCGTGTTCTGTGTTTTGTCACTTCCCAGTGTGCTCTCCTGTGGGAATTCTCACGGTCGTCCGTGAAAATTGTCGTGGCAGGACTCAGTGAGTGTGCGCTGCAGGAGCCGATCCTGGGTGGGAGCCGGGAGCTTCAGGACGAGCTTGATGCCGTGATTGCCATAGGAGCCCGGCGAGAGGGCTGCTCAGGCAGCGATGGAGCCCTGGGGCCCGTGTGCCCTGCTTTGAGGCAACCGCGCTGCCTTCTGGTCTGCTAGTGTTTGAGTAGCTGGTAACTGGAGCCCTGGCTCCTGGTCAAACACTGGCCTGCGAGAGGAGAAAAACTCCAAAGAGTAGGTGAAAACGGGAAAATGAAATTTTTTACGGTTTGGTCCAGAGTGGGAACAGTTTCCTCCATCTGTGTTTGCTAAGCAGTGTTGACAATGGAGGGAGCTGCAGGAGAGCCGGGAGATCCCTGTAGGTATGTCTGAAGTCACCTGAGCTGGGACAGAGCCATAGTGCTGGCCTTGCTGGCCCCAGAGAAGGTGTTCAGGACATTTCCTTTCCCCATATTATATTTACTGTATAGAGGTAGAGTTTAAAACAAAACAACAACAAAAAAAAAGGATTAAAAAAAAACTAATCCATTAATCCCAGCACTCGGGAGGCAGAGGCAGGCGGATCTCTGTGAGTTCGAGACCAGCCTGGTCTACAGAACTAGTTCCAGGACAGGCTCCAAAGCCACAGAGAAACCCTGTCTCGAAAAACCAAAAAAAAAAAAAAAAAAAAAAAACTAATCCTAATTCAGTTCCTATTGCCCATTTACATAACTATTGGAATCCTTTGCAGATGTGAGGCCTGATCGGAGGTTTGGCCTGTGCTTGGGACTGTGGATATGGTAAGAACAGGTGACTAACAGTTGGATTGGTGCTGTAAAGAGGTTTGGGGGCAGAAGCCTGGGTTTCTGCAGCCTCATCTAGTAAACCTATTGAAACCAGTGAGGACGAAGAGCACAGAAGGGTTGCCTGCGTTCACGCGGTGCCTTTGAACTGCCTGGAACAGTTCCAGGGGCTGTGGCGCTCTCTCTCCTCCGGCTTGATTCGATGCACAGATGCCTAGACAGACAATACACACAGAGACGCACGTGGCGCGCGCGCGCGCGCACACACACACACACACACACACAATTTTATATTTTTTTCTCTAAGCCCCCCCCCCACCCCGTAAACTACTTTTTCCAACTAATCCCCATGTGGTGGTTTAAAAGAAAATGATCCCATAGCAGTGTCACTATTAAGAGGTGTGGCTTTCTTGGAGTAGATGTGGTCTTGAAGGAAATGTGTCACTGTAGAGGTGGGCTTTGAGGTCTTTTTTTTTTCCCTTTATGCTCAAGCTTCCCTCAGTGTGACACTGAGACCACTTCCTGTTGCCTTCTGATCAAGATGTGGCCAGCACCATGTCTGCCTGCGCACTGCACTACCATCCTCCCCACCATGATGATAATGGACTAAACCACTGAACTGTAAGCAGACACCTCCATTAAATGTTTTCATCAATAAGAAAGAGTTGCCATGGTCATGGTGTCTCTTTACAGCAATAGAAACCCTAACTAAGACACTGGCTTCTTTAAAAAAAAATTTTAAGGAAAAAACAAAAAGCAGAAGATGGTTACATTAAGCAGAAAAGAAGTAAAATGACCCCATGTCTGTCTCTGGTATTCTGATTTGGAGTCTAGGTTTAGAAATGGTAGCCGAGCAGGGTGTGGTGGCACACTACTGTCCTGCAGTCTTAGCGCTGTAGAGGCTGACAGGCCAGGCTGGGGATGACATAGGTTAGGAACTGGAACAGAGGAAAAGTCAGAGCCAAAGTGAAGAAGACATACACACTGTTTTTTAAGGAAAAACAGCTCTGTGTGTGTGTTTTGTTTTTAAGACTTGTTTTATATATATGAGTGTTTGACTGTGTGTATATAGGTATGCCAAGTGTGTTCCCCTGGAATTAGGGTTACAGGGGGTTGTGAGTCACACATAGGCGCTGACCCGAAGCATCTGCAAGAGCAACAGTCGCTCTTAACCGTGAGCCCCGTTTCTTTTCCTTCCTTCCTTTCACCGGGGTATCCTATGTACCCCAGGCTAGCCTGTGACTCAGTTTGTAGACTAGTCTGACCTCAGCTGTGGTTGTACGGCCCCTGCCTCTGGAGTGCTGGGGTTGTAGGTCTACAACTGAAGTTCGGTTTAAACCGCACCTGTGCTGAATGAAGGTCCTTCATGGCTGATGAACTGGGGAGTCCTAGAGAGGCTGTAGAGAGGGTGTATATTACAATACGCAGTCTGGCTGTCTTTAGCTGTCTTCTGTCCCCTCAACAGTTAGTCAATATCCACCTATGGATTTTACCTAACCAGCCCACTAGTTTTCAACACCTGAAAAGCTAGGAATGTCATCAGAGAGCATGTGAGGCCTGGTATAGAGATTCTCCCACCTTATAGTAACCTGCCTCTCTGACGGTGCCACCATTTTTTTGTTATTGTTTTGGTGTGTGTGTTATGCACGTGTTTATTTGACTGTGGCTACATCTATGTGTACAGGTGAGCATGGAAGCGAGAGGATAACATCCAGTCTTTTCCTCAAGCCCTCTCTATCTGACTTTTTGAGACCAGGGTCTCTGTTATCTGTGTGTGTGTGTGTGTGTCTGTGTGTGTATGTGTCTGTGTTGTATGGGCACAATGTAGGACCATGTACATGTATAGGTCAGAGGACAACTATCAGAAATTAATTCTTTCTTTCTGCCAGGTGTGCCCCGGGCGTCAAACTATCACACTCATGTTGTCAGCCTTGTTGGCAAGCACCTTTACCCTCTAAGGTTCTCAACCTTCCTGATGCTGCGACCCTTCAATACGGTTCCTCATGTTGTGGTGACCCCCAACCATAAAATTATTTCACTGCCACTTCATAACTAATTTTGCTACTGTTATGAATCATGTTATGTATATGATATGTGAACCCCAAGGGGGTTGCCATCCACATACTGAGCACCGTTGCCCCAAGGTATCTTTTGGCTCACACCAATGTACTTTAGAAGTGCTTTGGTTTATGGCTTCATTCTGTTCTCTTACTACAAAAATTCCATGGAACACGGTATTTGGACAACCTGAATCTGCACTGCCAGCCCATTGGAACACTTGACTCCAGAATAAATTGTTTCTCCACCCTTCGAAGTGTGAGCTGTTCCTGCATAGCCGGCCTCCAGGGGTGGATGACAGAAGTGGCTTCTCCTAGCTTATTTCAGTGTTGCTTCCAAGCCAGGCTTGGTGGAGCCCACATGCATTCCCTGCACTGCGGGATGTATAGCAAGTTCAAGGCCAGCCAGGTCTACATGAGACCTCAAAAAGA
The DNA here is from genome assembly GCA_025134845.1 of Neodon shergylaensis. Classification (NCBI taxonomy): domain Eukaryota; kingdom Metazoa; phylum Chordata; class Mammalia; order Rodentia; family Cricetidae; genus Neodon; species Neodon shergylaensis. The sequence goes on along the minus strand of JABTXL010004688.1, from coordinate 362,032 downwards.
AAGAAAACAACATCAATGTTGCTTCCATGCTGGGGTCTGTTATTTGAACCCCTGTGTTATGAGTTATTTGTGGTTGTGTGGAAACAAAGAAATAACACTCTGAGGAGAAATTATTGGCTATCAAGGTGGCCATAATTTCAGTGTCCTGGGCATGTCAGTGACTCGGAAGCAGTCCTGTAATCAGCCTTTGGAGGTCACTGAAAGGCGTTGGTCTGAGTGGCTGCATCAGGAAAGACATGCCTCACCAGCCAGAGGGCTGTTGGTACCTGTATGTGATAAGCTGATGGAGCAGTCACTGACCTCAAGGCCATCCTGGAATATACAGTGAGTTCTTTGTCAGCCTATGCTGCACAATAGCACACTGGTTCAAATAAAACAAAATAAAATGGGGCAAAATTAAAAGGAGGAAAGGGTAGGCTTTCAAAATAGAGGTCCTGGTCCTTGTATATGCCTATACATTTTTTGCTATAGGAGGGAATTGTGGGCATAAACTACAGAGATACATCAGAAGAGAACAGGCTGAGCCGTGCATCGCAAAGTTTGAGTAGTGTCTAGAAACAAGAAAACATGAACTGGGGCACTGTGTCATTTTGTGTAAGTCAGATATATACCGATCCCCTTCTCTTCTATTTGATGACCTTGGGTCATATTAAATAGTATAGCACAGCCTCATTTGCCTCCTCTTAAAACACCAAGTGTAGGAGTGCCTCTGGCGTACAGCTGGAAGAGGGTTTGGGAAATAAGCTGATAACTAGCTGATATTTCTTCATCTTGTGAACTGCCCAGCTGATGAGCCTTGTCCTGCATCAAATTCCCACTGCCACTGGCAACACCTCATCTTTGCTTTGCATCACCTTCCTTAATACCTTTCTGTGGTCACAGTCAAGAGGTGAGGGGAAGAACTGGACATTTCTGGGCTTTTCTTGCTCTGCAGTACATACACAATGACCTTCAGGTAGGGCCTTCACCTCTGTGGGCAAATGTTGGATGAGTGATGATGTATATGGTCATGAACTTTCCAGAGTTTTCCAAACCTCTAGGTGAGGCTGATCGCTGCGCCGCAACTCTACGTGGATCCCCCACATGCCGAAGTATCTTCAGAATCCTGAGCAAATCAGAGGCAGACCAAGAGTAGAAGTCGCAAAGAACATGCCTACTGACATGAGTTTCTGCCAGATGCCCCAGAGGTTAGGAGCAGAAGAGCAGAATGGATTGTGTGAGGTGAGGAGAGATGCCCCAGGTCCCACTTTTCACAGCTAGATTGCACAAGGTAGAAGCAGCAGATTGGGTTCCTGTCCCAGAGACTGAAACTCGGAGGATGGAACTTCATCCTTCATCTTGTCATCGGGATGCTCATCGGGCTACTTCTTAGGGTTAGGGTTATCTGCCCATCTATGACTTCCTGGCGAGTCTATTTCTGTTCAACCCAGGGGACTGACAAAACAAAGAAGTAGGTAAATCCAAGTCTAGCTTAGCTTGGTAAACCAGAGAGTTTTTTATATTTATTAATCATGGTGGCTGTATGAAGTGCAGCCTTCAGAGGCACGGGGCACTTAGACAGCCGCGCCATCACCACCTGTCACCTCCTTCCCCACCGTCTGCCCAGCTTACACGTTTATATAACACGAAGGAGTGGTCTCTCGAACCTCCCTTCCTCCAGGAGGGAATGTTTCAATGCCAAGCTAACACCTAGCAGCGTGGTCTTCACCCCACATGTATTCAGATCCCTGAGCCTTTGACTTTCTCTCCCACTTCATAGCTACACACTGGCTTCTCAAAGCTCAGTACCTTAATGTTTTTAAATTATATTATTTTGTGTGTATGAATGTTTTGCCTGCTTGTATACCTGTGTTCCTATGTGCGTACAATAAGTACCCATGGTGGCCAAAAGAGGGCATCGGATCCTAGAACTGGAGTTCTAGCTAGTTGTAAGCTACCATGTGAGTGTTGGGAACTGAACCCAGATCCCTGGAAGCCAGCCCTCTTATCTGCTGAGCCCTTTCTTTAGCCTAAACCTGAGTATTTTAAAATAGTAATTCAGATATGTTGAGCTAAGTTAAGTATGCTGTTAAGCTGATTCCATCTGTTTGTAGTTAATATGGCTACTGGAAATTTTGAGATGACTTGTGGCTGCCATTTTATCTGCATTGGAGATTGCTGTCTGGAGAAGGATCAGACTCCAATTTTATTTTATTCTTGTAAGAACATTTCACAGAGGAAACATGCCTGCACTATTGTATCCTGCCAGGTTCACATCATGCTGGTGACCCCTCTCCTGTGATGCTAAAGTCACTGGGTTCAGGGGTCATCAGCCCCAAATCCTACCCCGTGTAGCTCTGCAGTGCTTCTCTGTGTGGCGCAGCAGCCATGGTGGAGGGGGAGTGGTGGTGCCGCAGTGCCCGCCCTTCTGGCTGCTTCTGCATCTTCAGGGCTGCTGACGGCAGACCCTTCCAGCACCACATCAGAATGACACGGATTGGGTGCAATAGGAGACCAGCCTGATAAATGTGAAGATCTTTATTCCCTGCAGTTAATTGTTTAAATGACAGTCCATGACTCTAAACTGAAAAGCCCAAACCCTTTTCACCCACCTCTGGCCCACCCCAGCATACCTCCCTGTGTGTCTCCGGGTGACAGCCACTTTTCAGACATTGTGGATGTTACTGTCTCCTCCTCCTCCCTGAAACCATGGCTTTTGCTACCATTCCACTTTCGTTCTAGTTCTCTTCTAGAATAAGTGTTCTCTATATTCAATTCATACTTCTCACTTCCAGTTCACGCTGCTGTACTGTGATTAGCATGACAGCCATTTCCAGCTATGTGCCTAATTTGCCCTTTCCAGCAGTTTGTGTTGGGAGCTGCAGACCCTCACACCCTAAACTTTCTATGACCCCTTGCCTGCTGGAGTAAACAACTTGTTTTTCTATGCTTGCAGCTGCTCTGAGCACAGAACCCTCATGAGTTCCTGATAACAAGGAAGTAGTTTCTGATGGACTTGCAGTGGAAAATCCCCAGAGCTAGGGCTTGGCCATTAGTCAAGGAGAACACTATATAAACTATCTGGGAACATAATAAAATTGGCATTCTTGCTTCAAGAGTGACCCACGTCTCTGCGTGTTCTTTACTCCCCAGACCCTTGCCCAACCACAGTTCCAGGTGGTACAGGCACCACAACTTTGCTTTGTATATATTTCTAAAAGTGTTCCTTTATAGCCCTATACTTGGGTCTTTATGTTTGCAATTTTGCAAGTCTGAATTTCTCTGAGAGTACAAACTCATACACAGTGTTAAATCCTGGGACCCAAGACAGCTATAGACAGGTGCAGGTCCAATGTGGCTTAATAACTGTCGTGCTGTTTAATCTTTGAGAGAGAATGAAAAAGAATCCATTTCTAGCCTCCTGGGGAGGGAATGATACTATTTAATTTGTGGCCAGTTATTTTTTTATATATATTTTTTATGCCCCAAAATACAAGGGGAAATAGGTATTTTGTGGAACACTTAAAGTTTAACCTGGAGGGAAGGGGTCACTGGAAACACATGTCCTATTTGTCAGTGATAATTCACAATGAGTACATTATTACAGAGATTGGTGTCCTTTGAGGATGTGACTGTGGACTTCAGCCAGGAGGAGTGGCAGCACTTGGACTCTGCCCAGCGACGCCTGTACCAGGACGTGATGCTGGAGATCTACAGCCACCTCTTGGCAGTGGGTGAGCACAGCTGGCCGGGGATCCAGGGTGGTCCTACTTTCCGTATTTCTCTTTTCCAAACATAGTGGAATACCAAGTCTTTTATAAATTTTTTTCCCTTTTATCTTAATAAAATATCCTTTTTGGATCTTTCCATGTGTTGTTTTGTGCTGCCAGTAGTGAGTTTGATTCGTGGAGTCTGCATGGTAAAATGCAAGGCTGATTCCCCCAAGTTGTCCTTTGAATTCCACATACATGCCGTGGTATGTGCTGCACCTGCAAGTGCACACACACAGAGTGTAAATGCGGGTGTGGGCATATATTAAGATTTTATGGGCATGGGTATTTCACCTTCCTATCTGTTTATGTACCGTGTGTTGTGCAGTGCCTGTGGAAGCCAGAAGGCATCAGATTCCTTGGAACTGCAGTTATAATTTAGTTGCCATGTGGGTGCTGGGAACCAAATCTGGGTCATCCAACAAGCGTTCTTAACCACTGAACCATCTGTCCAGCCCTACCTACTCTGTGTTACATGTATGTGTGTAATTTTTTTAAAAAGAATAAAGAATAACAATTTGAAGGTGTAGGTTTATTGCTCAGGGTGGAATACTTGTGTTTAGCGTGGGTGAGGCTCTGCTTTAATCCTCACTACCATAATAAAGAAAAAGAAACCTAACCGAAAGCCAGATGAGAAAAGGGACAAAGGACATGAATATTCTGCAGAGCTAATGAAGTCTTCTCGGCAGCCTGTTCTGTAGGTCTTAGCTGTCTGCCGGCAATGCCTTGTCAAAGTCCTTCCCATTTACTACGTCTGCATGGCTAGGGCTCTTATATGTTGAGCTGGGCATCTTTGCCCAAACCAAATCTTCTTCCCACAAATCAGCTAAGTGATTTTGGTCACTTACTATAGCTCCCAATTTCTCACATATAAAACAAGAGAGTAGATGTGGCTATTTTGGGGATTGAGTTTGTGTGTCCAGTGCATACAAAGTTGCCTAGTACACATGGGTGCTGTATTCGTGAAGTTTGGTATGTAATAAGGGGTATCGTAGTGTATCTTACCATGGTCATCCACGTGATGAGCGTGACTACTGCCTGACTCAGATTTCTCAGTGTTCAGATTCAGTTCCATGTGATTGCCCCTCCATCCTGTCCACTGTGCCTGTTCATCGCTTTCTCTTCTCTCCAGGTGAATTGCAGCTTGACACACCACATCAACCAGTTGTTGTGAAAGCTTCATTTCTGAATGATGCATCCAGTGAAGTCCCAGGACATGGTTTATATTGTACCGTTCTGGAGAGACTGTGGCAGGACGGCAGCAGTGCTGTGAAGACACATCAGCAAAGCCAGGTCCCACCCGTCAGCCCTGGTGCTTGCCGAAGCCAGAAGCCACTGAACACAGACAGTGGTGGGGACTCTGGAGAAGCTGGAGAATCTTTTCTCTCGGGCCGCCACCTCGTTTCTACAAAATGTGCACCTCCAAGGTGTTTCTCATTTGCAAAAAGGTTGAAACCTAACCTTGAAGCATATAATGATGATCAAAGCAATGCCACAAAGCAGGCTAGTGACGTTATTGGATCTCATCAGTTTTTAACGCAAGGCTCTTCTAATGGTGTGTGTACAGTACCTCTTCAGAGAGAGAAATCATACAATGACAGTCAGCTTGGAAACAGTCTTTCTCTCAATCCACCACTTACAGAGCATGGGATTCCTTTTCAAGACAAAGCCGTTGAATATCCTGGATGCGGGAAAGTCCTCACTGATGAGTCAGCTTTCTGTCAACAACAAATAACCAACAACATGGAGACATCTTTCATCTGCCACACATGTGGGAAAACCTTTCTCCACAAGTCTCAGTTGGTCTCCCATCCAGAAACTCAAAGAGAAGAGACACCTTATGAATGTCCTGATTGTGCAAAATCCCTGAGGGGTATGTCCAGCCTGCACGTGCACCGTGAAGTCCACACAAAGGAGAAACGGTATGAATGCCACGTGTGTGGGAAATCATTCAGCTATACATCCCACCTAAAGGTGCACCTTCGAACACACACTGGTGAAAAACCTTACGCATGTTCTGACTGTGGGAAGGCCTTCAGCCAAAAGTCAGTCCTCACCATCCATCAGAGAATCCACACCGGGGAGAAGCCTTACACGTGCAGTGACTGTGGGAAAATGTTTGTTTGTGCATCAGATCTGACAAAGCATTGTCGGTTTCACACAGGGGAAAAGCCTTATGAATGCCCCGACTGTGGGAAATCTTTCAGTATTAAGTCTAACCTGCTTGCCCATCATCGAATCCACACCAGTGAGGGGCCTTACAAATGCTTTGACTGTGGGGAATCATTCAGGAAAATATCCCAACTGAAGGTACATCATCAGATTCACACTGATGGTAGATCTTTTGTGTGTTCTGACTGTGGAATGGCCTTCAGCCAGAAGTCAGTTCTCATCACACATCAGAGAATTCACACTGGGGACAAATGTTACCCATGCGGTGACTGTGGGAAGTTGTTTCTTTATGCTTCCGATCTGAAGAAGCACTGTCGAGTCCACACAGGGGAGAAGCCTTACAAATGCCACGACTGTGGGAAATCGTACAGTGTGAAATCACACCTCCACGTGCATCATCGAATTCACACTGGTGAGAGACCTTTCAAATGTGAAGACTGTGGAAAATCCTTCAGAAGAAACTCCCACCTGCAAATGCATCAGCAGACTCACACTGGTGAGAAGCCCTACAAGTGCTCTGACTGTGGGAAGTCCTTCCGGAGAGCATCCCACCTGAAGGTACATCATCGAATTCACACCGGGGAGAAACCTTACGTGTGTTCTGAGTGTGGGAAGGCCTTCAATGATAGGTCAGTTCTCAGCACACATCAGAGAATTCATACAGGAGAAAAGCCCTACATATGCAGCGACTGTGGGAAAGCCATGTCTTCTAAAGCCAGCCTCAAAGAGCATCAACGAATTCACACAGGCGAGAAGCCATATGTGTGCGCTGAATGTGGGCGGGCCTTCAGTGACAAGTCTTCTTTCTATAGACACTGTAAAATTCACAGTAAGGATAGACCTTTTGTCCATAACAAAGGTGAAAAGGGCTTCCTGCAGAATTCACAAGTGACCACCTATGAGCAAACTCACAGTGCAGAGAAACTATAGTGACACTCTATGGGAAATCTGCTAAAGGTGTATCGTCAAGGTCATACATACTACCATTACTGAAGCTGTGGGATGCTATTGGTGCACTATCCACACCGTACTGGGAAGAGACATTATTCGTGTTGTGAATGCAGAGAGTCCTTCAAAATCATGTCATTTCAGTAGACTCAAGTGCTCATACCAGACAGTCTTCCTCAAGACACCTGATCATATAAAAGAATTTGTTGTAGAGTCAGTTCCTCATCCATAGCCCTCATCAAAATATTCTTGGTTTTCATGAAAAAATATTTTATCACAGACCTAAGTAAGACTAGGGAGATATCGCACTCAGTTGGTAAATTCTTTGTCTTCTGGATACCAGAGGCACACACATACACACATACATTCCATGGGTATCTACACACAATACATACACAACCCTAACTATACAAGCCATAGGTCATAGTTTAAACATAGAAATAATTATATGTGGGAAAACTATTAATGAACTTGTAGGAAGAAGCACAAATGTTTCCTTGCATGAAGAAATGCTGATTAATGATTTGAGGTAAACCTTCTATAGGTAATGGTACAAAGTTTCTAGACTACAGGAAAGTTTGTTGGAAATTACATGAATGGTTTCTCTGTATATTGTGGGATACCATTTTTTTTTTCTGAGACAGGGTCTCACTATGTACTTCAGGCTGTCCTGAAACTCACTATACAGACTAACTCACAGAGATCCTCCTACTTCTGCCGCACAAGTACTGGGATTAAAAGTATGCACCACTACGCCTGGATGGATAATAATATTTTTAAATTTCAAAAACATTTTTCATCTCTGTCTAGGAAGGATATAGATCCTGGACTTGTCCATAGCATGGTGGCCGGCAGACAAAGTGACCACTTTTGACTTCCAAGGTCTTGCAATAGATTCTCACAACCACATCCAGTCTCAGGGACCTGGAGACCATCACCTTCAGGGTGCTATTTGAGAGAGATACAAGATCTCAGAATGTTCATGAGCCCATGTTAGTGCCTCCCCAGTGCTGGTGTGAGTGATGCTCCTCCATAACTTAGATTCTTCCAGAACCTCGGGGTGTGGCCTTGTGGACATGGCTTCTTTGTAGAGGTAACTTAGGTGCAGACATACTTGGCCAGACTTGGTCCTAAATCTGATGAGTAGCATCTTTGAGAAAGTCATAAAGACTCAAAAATTTTGAAAGATGGGACTATAGAGGCAGGGGTTTTCATGACATATCTCAAAGCCATGGAATGTCAGCAACAGAAGCTAGAAAAACTTTTTTGGGAGTTTCCAAAATTAGCCATCCCTTGGCCAGTTCCTTGATTTCCAAATTCAGGTCTCAAACATGGTGAGAAAATCAGTTCCTGTTGTTTTGCCAACAATTCTAAAACAATCTAGGAAAATCAAAGTTGTGTAGAGGGCTCTGAGATGCCCACATATACTCAAGGCCTGCCTGTCCTCCAGATACATTTCTGTCTGTCTGTCAAGACAGGGTCTCTCTCTGTAATAGCCCTAGCTGTCCTAGAACTCACTCTGTAGACTAGTCCAACCTTGAACTCACAGAGATCCGCCTGCCTCTGCCTCCCAAGTGCTGGGATTAAAGGCATGTACCATTGCCACCCAATTTTTTCTTTAGTCATTTTTTTTCTCATTTACTGTTCCTGAATTTCCTGTGCCTCTTTGTCCTCACTCTGGTTTCCATGTTTTTAATTCCTTTCACTAAGCTTATCCCATGTTGCTATCTTCCTATGGAACTCTTAACCTACCAGATGTCTATTTATGGTCATCAAACCACCTATGTCCCTTCATTATTATCTCACTGAGGCCCTCTAGACATGAATATTTCCTATTATGTTAAACCTTGTGTTTCTTGTTTGTTTATTTCAGCTTTGTCTGTTTCTTTAAGACGGCCTCAGGGAATCTAGCCTAGAATCTGATTTACTTTATAGTAAAGGATGGCCTTGAAATCTTGAGTCTTCTGCTTCCACCTCCCAAGTACTGGGATTACAGGGTGTGCTACTACCTTGGCCAGATAGTATATTTACAAAAGACTTTCAATATATTGTTTCCCACGCAACATGTACACAATGTAAATCTGATTACCCCGTTGAAAGGTGAGTCTGTCCCTACTATCTCCAAGTTCAATAGGATTTTATCCTAGTTTCAATGGGTAAAATAATAACAGAAGTAACATGGTGTTTGAGGCCACACTAAAAGCAGCAGAGCATCAACATTGCTTATCTGAATGCTTGTTCTTGAAGTCTTCTTCTGCCATTTAGTGATTCAAGTCATGTTGAGGCCAGTATACTATGAGAAAAACCAATTGAGTCAATGTAGAGAGGCCCAGAGATTAACATTAAAGACATGAAGATTGATCCAGGGCATCATTCCTATGGTTGGGATTCTAGGGGAGCCTTATCAGCTGTATGCAAAACTAATACCATACCACAGTCACTCAGATGATCCTAAGTCCCTTACTTAACATAAACCTTGAAAGGTAACAGCAACTCTAGAACATTAAGATTCGCCTTGGTTTGTTGTGTTTCAGCAACAAGTAACCAGAATATTCTCCCTCATCTGCACCCACCATGCCTGTTCTTCTGTGTTGTGTTCCTCGTGGATTTGCCAAGGCTCTAACTTCAAGGGGTGGTTAGAGGTGGGAAAGGCACGCAAGTTTAGTGCCTTAGGGTGAAGTGATGGGGCAGTGGGCAGTTGGGCAACTCCTCACTAACGTCCATGGGTTAGACTGGGTTAGGCATTCCAGAGGAATTCCTGCCCAGCAATGCCAGTGCTCATCTTTGGCCTACCTTCTGTTAGGAGGTGTATAAAGGAAGTAAAGTCTCTGTTAGAAGGATGCATAGACAAGTACCATGTACACCCAGAAATGACACAGGACACCTGTGCTGCTACATCCTGGAAATTGTCACAGAAGCTCATCCTTCCTGTTGCATATATCACTCAGTTTAGTCCGCCCTGTGAGAGACCCGCACCCAGTGCTGTCTTACTGGTCTTGAAGACATCACAGAGATGAGGCCAGAGTGAAAACAGCCCAAGATGCTCAGTGCAACACTGTAAACTGCCTATCGGTATATGTCCAGCGTGTTGCTTTCCATCTGGGCCCTCTCCAGACCCTCGGTAATTACTTTTCCTAGTAAGCAACTCAACATGAATTCTGATGTGTAAAGCAGGAATTATGACCATCGGCCATGCTGGGTAGTAGTACTAGAACATTCATTATGCATAGGCTAGGCTATGACACCAGTTCAGCAGAATCTGGCATGAAAGCATCCAATGATACTTGTGCTGAATCTGAATGCCCACTCATCCCACCTCCAGTGGTGGTCCTATCACTCAGCTAGCCCCCCATGCACACTATCATCTATAATGGATGTGTCTGTCTACAGAATAAACACTTGCTGAGGGAGGGCTGAGGACTCACTTGTATCTCTAAGAACCCAGGACCCAGCTTTGGCTTCTCCAAACAAGCTCTTCATCTTAGAGCAGCATTCAGTGGGGAAGATGAAACAGCTCAGGAAGCAGACCTTGGTGGCCACCACAATTTCATCTGCTCTAGTGGTCTGGTTTCCCTGTAAATATGGATGAGGCTGATCAACTGCTAGCTGTAACCTGAATCCTTTCTCTTAACATCAGAATGAAAGAGAGAGTTCTCCAGACCTCCCTTTATCTCACCCAACCTCAAGTCCAATTACTAAACAAATACAGAAAAAGGAATTCTCACGTTTTATGCTTAACACTTGTGTCTCATGGTTAATCCTCAGTATAAAAAGCAAAACAAGAAAACCAAAGTGTTTGTACTGCATTCAATAGGCATAATCATACCTCTTTGATATCCATCAAGGACTGTTGACACATCATGAACAACATGGTCATGATTCTTAGAATGACACATGATCCAGCTATATCTTGCATTTAGAAACTGACCTAAAAGATAAACACACATAATAAAATACAAGATAATTGCGCATTTCTTTAGGAGAAGTCAGTTGTAACTGCCCATTAGTACAAGGTTGCCACACACTTGGGGCCCATTAATACACGGGGCTTCTTGGTCATGGGAATCAGGGACAATCTGTGCTGCAAACATCCAGCCTCACCTTTGACTCTCCAGTGGACAAACCCAGAATCAAGATAAGTTGTACAGAAATGGGTCACTTTGGGAGAGAACTGAGCCAAACACTAAGTCTTCTGAGTGCTGCCCATGTGATTCTGTCTCCCAGAACAATCATTTAAGCTATTGAGTAATAAAGATCTGAGACTGGGGCCGACTCAGATGGGTCAGAGTGGCCTGAAACGTGTAGTTCTTATGTGTGCCTCTGGTGGCAGTCATCCAGGGGGGTGACACGCAGCTGGAGACAGATGACCTGGCAGCTCACACGTCTACAGGTGGTGACATTAGTTATGAACCAGGGTTACTAATGGAGGGTGAAAAGGGACCATCTGGACTGAGGTGAAAAGGCCTGACTCCTTAGCTCAGGAGGAATCCCTTCTACCTCGGCCTGCTCCTCTTGAGATATAGATTTGGAGATTCTATATGGCATCTTGGAGAACAGAGAATCCCCATCATTAGGAAAAGATGAGAAGGAAGTGTACACTACCACTCCACACACAAATGCAGAGGGATAGGACATGGACCCTGTTCTGTCCCCTCAGCTGCACCTCCAGGAAATAGACACCTTCAGTTCGCAGCACTGGTTCCCCTTTCTCTCCCAACCTCAGGCACTCAGTGTCATGACCTCACACAAGCGTGTCTGACAATTCTGTCTATGGTTACACTGGTTCCAGGAGAGGTCACTGGGCAGATAATCTGGTGTCATGGTTCTAATAAGTGGTGAACATCATCACTAAGAGCTGGATGGCTTTTAGGGCCCAGGTAAGGTAGCTGCCATCCAGAATGTTAGGTTGTCCCTGGCTCACAAATACAGCACAAGGGAGGTTGGGATACCGGCATGGCTGGGCTCTTAGCTTCTCCAGGATGTGGGTGTCAGGTTCTGTGTCCATCCAAGGAAGAGAAACAAAGGTATAAGCCCTTGTATGTAACAAATGTGCCCTAAAATTCAGTGTATGCCTAAGCCAACTGCCTTCTGCCAGTCTGGCTAGTCTCCTCTGGCCCTGCCCTGGCAATCCTTGGGACCTCACTTATGACCTTATTCTTTGCTCACTATGCACACAGTGCAAGTTCTCCTAACTTGTCATGAAAGGGCCTTCCTCTTACATACCTTTTCCATGCTCACATGAGACAGGGGCTAGGTTTTATTCTCAGTTCCCTGAAGAGGTAGAGTTGGCCTTGCATTGATTGATCTTTGTTGGATGTAACCCCAGGAATGGTGCAGTCTGGCCCTATCCTGAGTCCATTAGCCACAGATGAATCATGGAAGGAGTGACGGGTGGGACAGAGCAAACTGCATGGCATGAAGAATCATGGACCCTTTGTATAGTCACTTAGGTTGACACTTTTGGGGACTAAGCTAGCCGGGTAGCTGGGAAGAACAAGCGACTTTTTTCCCTACAAATTGATGCCCACATGGCCAACTAAATCCACTTAAAAACATAAAAAAGGTTGAAAAGGAACTCTAGATACTGAAAAACAAAGTTTAGCCTCTTTTTTGGGGGGGGGGGAGGCTGGCGGCATGCTGCAGATCCTTTAAGAGAGGTTTTCCTGATTCAGCCATAGCAGGAAAAAAGCTATGCGGTCCAAAGCATCTGCATCAGCTCCTGCCTCCAGGATCCTGCCTCCAGGATCCTGCCTTGTTTGAGTTCCTGTCCTCACATCCTTCAATGACGAACAGCAGCAATAGGGAAGTGTAAGCCAAATAAACCCTCTCCTCTCCAGCTTTCTCTTGGGTCATGGCATTTGGTCACAGCAATATAAACCCTAAGACGGTTTTCAAGTGGTTTAAATAGAAAAAAGACTGCCCAAACCTTTTATTGTTTTTTCCTTGGATTTCCCGACTTTCTGTCCTGCCTCAACTTGATATACCGGACTTTATTGACTCCCCATGGGATGCCTTACCCTTTCTGAGGAATGGATGAGGGATTGTGTGGGACGAAGGTGGGAGGGAGCAAGAGGAGGGGAAGGAGGGGGGACTGTGGTTGGTATGTAAAATTAAAAAACACAATTTTAAATAAAAATTAAAAAATAAATAGAAAAAAGAATTTTTCTTAATGCCCTCAATAAACTTGTCCTTCATAAAGCAAGTCAAGCAACCTATCATGTTGTAAAACTATTTGAGCTAATAAATCTACCTGTTGGTAGTTTTTGGTCTATTGGGTTTTAACAGATACTTTTCCTGGTATGACAATAGGCATATAGGTGGCCATTTTGCCCTATGCAAGGGAATTTCCTTTTGAACTAACATCCCATTCTTTTGTAGAGAACAAGGGGTGATGTGCTTTCTTCTATAACTACTTCTTGCTGAAATTAGGACATTGTTGTCTGGGCCCAGGAAGGATGGGATGCTAGACAAAGGCCGGGAGGGCATTCAGGTAATGGGGCACTCATCAGAAGCATTTGATTAGCTGACCCAGCTGAAGACACAGGGAGGAATAACATTGGCTGGACTGGTTTATATCAGCATTCAGCAAGTCCAGGGCTTGGAGCCATTTGGAGAAGTTTGTAGCCTACAGCTGATTTCTGGTTAGAATCTGTCAACTGAGTGGAAATCTACTAAAACAGATATAGACTAAGGACAGAAGTTAAAGTTTAGGAATCTAAAGGAAAATCTTACCTTTGGAACTTTCAGGCCCATGGTCCTGTTAGTTGAAGAGAAAAAGTCCCAAGCCTAGAGGGGAGAGAGATCACACCTTCAAGAATAGGCAGGTAGGGAAATTTAGTCTGACTTATCTGGAGACTGTTTGACTTGTGAGAGGTAGATCCAAGTCTTATGCCTCTCTCAACTCTCTGGAGCTTACATGACAATTTTTTGTTCACAAGAAGACACAAAATTTTAAATATATTAATAGTACAACCTTTTGTAGTCTATACTGAAATGCACACTGTAGAAAAATCACCTAATGCTGCCACAGCTTTGGCTAATAACAGAAGTTTGGGGTCAAAAAGTATGAACTTTTTCTCTGTCGTGAGAGCTAAAAATATAGATTGGATAGAGAGATTTTTAGCATGATGAGAAGTCTACACCCTTGAGTCTACACTTAGAAGACAACTGAAGGAAATTTAAATTTTTGAACTTGTGACGGATAATAGTAGTTGGTGCTTTATTGGCTTATCCAAACTCCATTGATCAGTATTAAAACTCTGAACCTTCAAAATAGAGGGGGAAAAAATCTGAAACATTTTTATTACCTTAGATTACTGGGTTTTTTGTTTGTCCAGTTTTTGTTTGTTTGTTTTGTTTTTTGAGGCAGGGTATCTTTGTATAGCCTTGGTTGTCCTGAAACTAACTCTGTAGGTTAGGCTGGCCTTGAACTCACAAAATCCACCTACTCCAGCCTTATGAGTGCTGGGATTAAAGTACACCACCTCTATCAGCCTCAGATTACCTTTTTATACTTGTACAACTCGCATTTATTTATCTTAAAACACTAGCATTTCATATCCTCAGACACTTTCTTAGAACTTTTTTATACTTGTACAACTCGCATTTATTTATCTTAAAACACTAGCATTTCATATCATCAGACACTTTCTTAGAACTTTCTTAAGAAGTCACTTAAACTTTCTCCTCAATAGACATTTATAGAATTTCCTTAGACCTTCAGGACTTACATAAGCTTCCACATTTTCCTTCTAACCATTTACCAAAGACACAAGTCATGATTACTGAGAGCAGTCATTTCAAAGCAAGTTCCTTTAAATCCATTTGTTTTGTTTTGCTTTCCTTTCTCTATCACAGTCAGGTGGCCTCCCTGACATGGGACAGAGATTTTGGAGGACATCTTTAGACAAACATGCTTGGATCTAGAGGAATTAGGGCTATAACCCAGCCCCAGAGCCAGCTTTCCAATGAAGGAGAACAGCAAAAAAAAAAAAAACCAACTTTAATATTATCCATACACAAAAGACATCTGAATCCCTGCTAAGCTGAATCCAGTGACGAGAAAGCCCAAAGATAAATTCTGAACCCTGGCCATCAAAGCAGCCATAACAGGTGGCATTGGCAATGGTAGCTGGTGACTGGCAATGGCAGGAGAAACAAAAACATGACCAATAAAGACAGAACACAGAAATCTTACCCACTCAAAGGAGACCAGTCAGAAACAAAACATTCAGTTGTCACGATCATTCATACATTCAATTGAGCCTGACCCATTTACAACTCAGCTCCTGTATTTGCCACAAGACTTACGGACAAATCAGAAACCACAGATCCACCCACATTCACAAAACAGACAGACACAACTTTCCAAACAGCCAGAACCAGGTGGGCAGGCAAAGTCTCACTTTTTACTCTGGACAGGAGTGAAAGGATTTTGACAAGAGGAGGAAGAAAGCTATTGTCTTAGTTAGGGTTTCTACTGCTGTAAAGAAACACCATGACTTCGTCAACACTTTTAAAGGAAAAACATTTAATTGGGTGACTTACAGTTTTCAGAAGTTTAGTCCATTATCATGGCGTAACACCGTGGCATGCAAACAGACACAGTGCTGGAGAAGTAGCTGGCAGTCCACACATCTTGACTCACAGCAATAAGAAGAGGTTTGAGGCTGTGGAGGTGATTTGAGCATATATGAGACCTCAAAACCCAGTTTCACAGAGATATGCTTCCCCAACAAAGCCACACTTCTAACAGCACCACTGCAAGTGTTACAGCTCTGGAGGGAAAGGTATCCTGATTGTCGGAAATCAGGTTACACCTTCAAGTGGTTCAGCTCTGGAGAGAAAGGTATCCTGACTGTCGGAAGTCAGGCTACACCTTCAAGTGTTACAGCTCTGGAGAGAAAGGTATTCTGACTTGTCAGGAAGTCGGGTTGTATCTGAAACTGTGAAGGGAAGGTATCCTAGATTCCTAAAGCTCTGAAGAGAACAGTACCCTGACTCTCAGAAGTCAGGCTATACCTACAGCTGTGAAGTGGAGGTATTCTGGATACCTACAGCTGTGAAGAGAAAGGTATTCTGACTTACCTGAAGCTTGGTTCTGGCGGGGGATGGTCTCCCTACAGGATGGTGGCAATCCTGCTCCTCTCCAACAGAGAGCCACTACAGCTGAGCTCTGCTCCACTCTGCTAAGAGAGTTTCCCAGCAGAGATGTCTGTTTCTTCCCAGCTCTGGCCCAAATTTTTCTTTCTTCTGCTTTAGTCTGCTAAGGGGGAAATCCCTGCAGAAATGTAGCAATCTGATCTGGCTCTAGAAAAAAAGTTGTTACTTCTGCAGCACTCCCTAAGGAGTTTCCCAGCAGAGGAGTCTTCTGGGAAGACATTGCTTCTCTGTTCCCCTCCATTAGGGAGTTTCTCAGCAGAAATTCTTTTCTGCTCCACCAAAAGGTCTTCACCCAAAACTCTTTCACGAGATTTATTTGGGAATCCAGGAAAGTGGCTGCCTCTGCCAGGGTGGAAAAGGACAGCTGCTAACTGAACTTATATAAGGTTCTTAGGGACAGAGTTTTTCCAGGGAGATTTTCAGGGAAGGAATTGGTCAGATTTCAATCCCCTTGAGCTTGGACAAACTCAGATTGACTAGATTTCATGCCCAGGGATTAGTTTGTTTTCTGCTCAGGAATTTGGTTGGTTTTCCTACTCAGGGACTGGTTGATTTCATGTTCAGTTGGTCAGGGGCAGATTTGGCTCTGGCTTCAGAAACAAAGTGTATTTTTCACTGGTCCTCTTTAACCTTTTGGCTCTAGTTTCAGGGCAAGGGTGTGTTTCTTTTTTTTTTTTTTAAATATTTATTTATTTATTTATTTATTATGTATACAGTATTCTGTCTGTGTGTATGCCTGAAGGCCAGAAGAGGCCACCAGATCTCATTACAGATGGTTATCAGCCACCATGTGGTTTCTGGGAATTGAACTCAGGACCTTTGGAAGAGCAGGCAGTGCTCTTAACCGCTGAGCCATCTCTCCAGCCCCCAAGGGTGTGTTTCTTTCACTGGCTCTGATTCCAGGGCCAAAGTATGTTTCTTTGGCTGTAGTTTCAGGGTCAGGGTATGTTTCTTTGGTTCTGGTTTCTGGGCCAAAGTGTGTTTCTTTTACTGGCTCTGGGTTCAGGGTCATGGTGGGTGTCTTTAGCTGGCCCTTTTACCCTACAGCCACTCTCTTTGGGGGACATTCTCTTTCAAAACTGCCTCAGTTATAGAGGGTTTGGGGTATCCCATATTCATGGATCCAGCTGGGAAGCTGGCAAAGGGAAAAGGTATGTTGGATTATGTACTTTGGATGAGAGGAGAGGACTGTCCCAGCAAGCCTGGGGTCAAACAGATGGGGGAAGTAAAGGAAAGAGAGGGTGACACTTTGGCAAGGAAATTCCCATCTCAGCAAGGGGACAGGGCAAGTTGGTACCACTACGAAGGAGTGGGTAATGGGACACCCCTAAGGATACAACTAAGAGGTGGGGTTTGGTGAGGTTGTTTAGGCTGTCCCTTATCCCAACAATAGGGAAATGAGAAAGGGAACTGGGTCCTCAAAACTCTGTCAGGACCAACTAGGTAACCCGTGTCCAGAAGGAAGAAGGTGGGCTGTCCTGATACTGTGATGAGTACCTGGGCTCCGTGTCAGAGATGGTGGTGGTTGGGCCAAGGGAGCCCAACCCCCTCAATCATCTATGGTAAGGTCTAATAGTTGGGCTAGATGGCATCTGGGCCTGATGTCCTCATATTATAAGGAACATGGGGTGAATCAACAGCTCAATGTCCCTTTTTATAACACCTTAGGCATGGTTAAGCGGGTTTACAAGGGCTCAGGCAGGCCAGGGCCCAGTGAACCTCCTGATCACATCTGAAGCAGGGACCTGGAGATTATCGGGCTTTAGGAGGAAAGGAGCCTGGGCAGTTGCCATGGCCACTGAAAATCCTTAGCCAACTGTAGGTCCATATTTCTTTATGGTGTGGCAGCCAGGCTCTGAATCCATAGGCCCACCTGGGACGGTCACGTAGACCTGCAGATAGCCTCAACAATAGCCAGGATGTGCTAGTGGGGAGAGGTGTTGGCGGAAGCTGATGACTTAATGGCAGGATGGCAGCTGCTGCCCCTAGCCACATGTTCCCCAGAAAGAGAATAATAATGAGGTATCCACCTGGGTTGAGTGGGGGATTAAGAGATGCTTGAAGATAAATCCTGAGATCTTCAGGAGAGAAGAAGCTTGAGATGCCAGAAGCCTGAGATGCCCTTCCGCGATGACCGTGTAAGCTGTGTCTGGTTATTCCTTGTAGCTCCGTACCAGTCCAGTTAGGGAAAATAGTTATCTATGTTGGGGTCCATGGGCTCTAACAGCCAACAACAGGTATTTTTGTTTTTAGACTTTTTCATTTCTTATATACCTTGAATACCACTGCTAAGACTTCTGCCTGTAGCATCAGGGGTCCCCTCTCTAGGCTTTTAAGTTTGGCCTTAATGTCAGGAAACTCTGGGAGAAGTAGGTCATGAGGACTTGTTTTCCATCGGGGTCTCAGGATCCAGATTAGTATATTGTAAGAGAGCTCTTGTAAGACAGTCTAGAAGTTGAGACAGGTTTTCATGTTTGTCCTGGATGACCTCTTGGACTTTTTCATAATTTACTGCTGTAAATTACTGAGTGTTGTAGTTCCATTTGGGGCTCCGGTTGGGGACTACTTCATCCCCATCTGGGTGGGCAGTGATTATTTGGTGAGTTTTGTCTTCATGTACCCTAGCCTGGTCCCAGATTCACCTGCGCTCCTCAGCGAGAGAGTTGTTGGTGAGAATCATGTAAATGGCCTGGAAGATGAGGTTGTAAGATTAGGTAATATATTGGAATTATTTTATAAAGTTAGAGGGATTATTGGTATAAAATCCCGACCTATTCTCTATTTCAGAGAGATCACTTAATGAGACAGGAATATGTACCCTGATCAAGCCATTCACCCTTGCAAACTCCAGCAAAAGGAAAACTGGGGCTGGGTTAGGCCAGGTAGTGGGAGGCGGAGGGGCTTCCATGGCTTGCAGTGTCTACACGATGACCTTCAGGTAGGGCCTTCAGCTCTTCATGGGCAAATGTGGAGTGAGTGATAATATGGTTATTGACTTTCCGGGGATTTCTGGTATCTTTGTAGACCCCTGGATCAGGCCAAGTCATTCAACTGCAGATTTTCCCAGCATGCCACATCTGGTTGCTACCTAGCGTCTCTACTTGGATCCTCCACACGCTCGTGTATCTTCAGAATCCCGAGAAAATCAGAGATAGAGCAAGAGTAAAACCTCAGAGGACATGCCTACTGCCATGAATTTCTGCCAGAAACCTCAGAGCCTGGTAGCAGAGGAGAAGGTAGCTTGAGCAGTAAGGAGAGCTGTCCTAGGCTGGTCTTTTCATAGCGAGAACTGCAGACATTGGAAGGGGCAGATTGTGGGCTCTGTGTTCCTCGGATAACCTTGATCATCCCTCCTAAAAGCAGAACCTGAGAGTTTGATGGCCACTGCATTGCTCACTTTTCATAGTGTGCCCATTGTTCTGCCTCTTGTGTGACTTCCTGGGCAGTGTAGATCAAGAGGGAATGACAGACTAAGAAACAAGTGCATCCAATTCTAGGCTTGCTAACCCATGAGATTACTTTGGCTTAATTATGGGAGCCTGGTGACTTGGCATCTGTATCACCTCCCCCCCCCCCCCCCCCCCCCCGCACACCTACACCCACAGCTACCCTCAGCATGGTCGACAACTATTGAAAGCTGTATCACTAAAGAGTCTCTTCTTACAGGTATATGTAACCTCAGAGTGGGTCTTGAGCCCCCTCCCTTTAAGAGGCAATGTTTCAATCCCAAAGCCAAGCAGCACTCTTTTTCACACCCTCAACTAGGCTCTCGAATCCTCCACCCTTTGACTTGCTCTCCCAATTCATGACTAATTGTAGCGGCTTAAAATGAAGACAGACAGAAATTGTAATAATATATACAGCTTTAATTGGGAAATAGACTTACAGAACCAAAGATTCCGGCGGAGAACAGGAAAGCCAAAGGGAAGGCGGGGAGCACTCCTGCAATCTTTATAAGTAAAAAATATCCTCGGGGGACCCTGCCCTACAAGCAAGGTGATTGGCTGGGTCTCCCCTACAACTAATCAATTGCCTTTTAGATAAAACAATTATCTATTTTTATGTGTATTGGTGTTCTGCCTGCCTTTATATCTGTGTACCATTTGTGTGTCTGGTGCCTCGGAGCCAGAAGAGGGCACCAGACAGCCTAGAACGAGTTAAACACAGCTGTGAGCTGCCATGTGGGTTCTGAGAACAGAACCTGCGCCGTCTGGAACAGCAGCCAGTGCTCTTAACCCCTGAGCCACCTCTCCAGAACCACCAATGCGTTGTGAAATAATAATGTGGCTATGCAGAGCTAATTATACTATTACATTCATTCCATCTGATCCTCATAATCAGCTGTTAG
>JABTXL010004688.1:282522-337927 GCA_025134845.1 Neodon shergylaensis | reverse complement strand
TGTCTCTTTGGCATCTTTCTCCTTTGGTAGCTACATTGTGTCTCTTTCACTCTACCTACTTTCTCTCTCTCCAAATTTCCTGCCTGGCTTTACTCTACTAAGCTAATGGCTGAAACAGCTTATTTAATAATCAGTGGTAATAAAACATATTCATAGCATACAGAGGGGAATCTCACATCATCTTCCCTTTTCTTTCTAAATAAAAAGGAAAGTTTTAACTTTAACATAGTAAAATTACATATAATGAAACAGGTATCGAGCAAGAATTACAGTTACAATATTTATACCTACTTTATCTTTTATCATAACTAAGGAAAATTATAACTATCTATTCTTCAACTCCATCAAAGACTCCAGAAGGATATATTACCTAAGTAAACAGGAAGTGCACTGTAAACTCAGCTGGCAGAGCATGGGACTTTTAATCCCAGTGTCATGGGTTTGGGCCCCACGTTGGGCACAATTTTGTAGGCAAAGACTGCTTGTTTGTTTCCCAGATGCCCAGTCCCAAATAGTAACACAAAACTATATTAATTATAACTCTGTTTGTCCAATAGCTTAATCATATTTTTAGGTAACTCTTACATCTTAAATTAACCCATTTCTATTCATCTGTGAATCGCCACAAGGTTGTGGCCTACCGGTAAGGTTCTGACTGGCAGCTGGCATCTCTGTCCTTCAGAAGCTACATGGCATCTCCTTCCCTCTGCCTACTTCCTCTCTATATCTTCTGTCTGGATTTCCTGCCTGGCCTGTTCTTGACCTTCTGAACCTCAGAATGTGGCTTTGTGGAAAACAGCTTCTTTGTGGAAGTAACTTGAGAGTCAGTCATGCTGGCTCGAGGTAGGAACTGAATCCACTGACTGTTGCTTTGTGTGTGGGTGTGGTTTTCCCTGAATGTACATCTGTGTGCCACATGCATGTCTGGTGCACACAGAGGCTGTAAGAGGCCATCAGATTCCCTGAGGCTGGAGTTGCAGACGTGTGTGTGCTTCCAGTAGGTGCTAGGAATTGATCCTGAGTTCTAACCACTGGCTGACCTCCAGCCATGATTCCTACTTTTATGAATTCTAGGACCTAAGACCGGAAGGTGGTGCCACTCTCCTTTAGTGTATATCTTCATATAGTCTCAGTTCAATTAACCTGATCAAGATAATATTTTATTTAAAAAAAAAAGCCTACAGGCTAATCTAATCTTTAATAAAAAAAAATACTCTCACAGATAGGCCTAGTGGCTTATTTCCCAGGTGTCCCAGTTCCTGCCAAGTCGACAACAATAGCAGCAGAATCTACCATTCCTGGATTTCTATACACTCCCTTCCCCTCACATGGCCCCCATGTTTCTCAGTCTCCTCTCAGCAAGCTTATATCATGCTGGTTTTCTTTCTCCTGGAGGAAAAATGACCCTTGATAAGCTTTGAAGTGTCTCGTTATGATTCTCAGGTCTATGTTCCCTCTCATTTTTTCTCATTGAGGATCCCTGTACAACTCATTCCCTTTTGTGAGCCAGATCATGTTTTGTGTTTTTTAAAAAATTATGTTTACAAGTGTTTTGCCTGTATATGTTAGTCTATGCACCATGAGCATGCAGTGGAAGCTGGGAATTGAACCCAGGTCCCGTGAAGGATCAGGTGCTCTTAACTACTGCGGTAACTCTACAGCCCTGGATTTTGTATTGTATACTGTTTGGGACAGCATATCATGTAGTATTGAACTCCTGATTCTCCTGCCCCTGCCTCCCAATGCTGGGCCACTCTTGCCCACATGGTATTATAACCAAAGACAGTAGAAACACTTCATTCCATCCAACATGTTCTTGTAATGTAAATCTGACTATTCTGTTGTGAAGTGAGTCTATATCCCCACTATCTCGAAGCTGTGGCCTTCATCCTTGTTTCAGTAAATCATAAGTAGCATTATGTCACTATTAAGACCACAACATTAGAAGTCACGGGCTTTACCTGAATGCTTGTTCTCTTTTTAGATTTATTCAAATACTATGTGTATGGGTGTTTGTCTGCGTGTGTGTATATATGTGAACAATGCTTGTGCAGCACCTGTGGAGGTCAGAAGAGGGCATTAGTTCCTGGAACTGGAGTTACAGATGGTTGTGAGCTACTGTGCAGATACTAGGAACTGAACGTGGGTCCCATGCAAGAGCAGCCAGGGCTCTTAACCTGATCCATTTCTCCAGACCCTGAATGCCTGTTTTTGAAGCCTTCAGATGTGATATAATAATTAAGTCCATGCTGAGGCCAGCGAACTATAGGAAACCCAGTGCAGACAATGCAGATCCTGCATTGAGAGGCCCTGAAATGAAATGATAGACATCACAGCTGAGTGTGGTGGTGCAGGCTAACCCAGCACTCAGGGGCAGACTGAAGCAGATGTCTGTGAGCCAGAAAACAGCCTGATAGCGTCTCAGAAAACTGTGAATCAATCTACCCCAAGACCCAGCAATACACTCTTGAGCATAGACCCGAGGATGCACACTCATACCACAAGGACATTTGCTCAACTGTGTTCACAGCAGCATTATTCATAATAATCAGAACCTGGAAACAACCTAGATGCCCCTTGACCAAAGCATGGATAAAGAAAATCTGGTACATTCACACAGTGGAGTAAAAAACAAAACAAACAAACAAACAAAAACCAATGACATCTTGAAATTTGCGTGAAAATGGATGGAGCTAGAAAAAAACATCCTGAGTGAGGTAACCCAGACCCAGAAAGCAAACACGGTAGGTACTCACTCATAATGGACACTAGTTGTACAGTGAAGGACAACCAGGCTATAATCTACAGCCCCAGAGAAGCCAGGTAACAGGGAGAACCCTAAGATAGACACACACAGGTCCTCCTGGGAAAGGGAAATAAACAAGGACTCCTGAGAAAATGGGAATATGGAGGAGAACAGCAGAAGGAGAGTGGGAGGGGAGAAGGGAAGGCAGGAAGAGAACATGAGGGAATGAGATGGGGGAAGGACAGAGAGGGAGAGCAAGGAAAGAGATATCTTGATTGAGAGAGCCATCGTGGGGCTAGCAAGAAACTTGGCTCTAGGGAAATTCCCAGGAATCCACAGGATGACCCCAGTTAAAGCCCTAAGCAATAGTGAAGTCAGTACCTGAACTGACTTCCCTGTAATCAGATTCATGACTGCCTTAATAGTCATCATAGGACCTTCATCTAGCAACTGATGGAAGCAGATGCAGAGCCAAGCACTGGGCCAAGCTCCCAGAGTCCAGTCAAAGAGAGGAGCGATTTGACCAAAGGGGTCAAGCCCATGATGGGGATACCTAGAGGAATAGCTAATCTGAGCAATTGGGAGCTCCAGGGGAACCTTCATAGGCTCAGACTAGGCCCTCTGAATGTGGGTGACAGTTGTGTGGCTGGAGCAGTCTGTGGAGTGACTGGCAGTGGGACCAAGTTTTCTCCCTAGTGCGTGAACTGGCTTTTTAGAGCCCGTTCTTTTTGAGGGACCTTGCTCAGCCTAAAAGTGATATGCCAGACGTCGCTGACTCCCATGGGAAGCTTCACCCTCTCTGAGGAGTGAATGGGGGGTGGGGAGTGGAAGGTGGGGGAAGCGTCAGGAGGGAAGGCAGAGGGAACTGGGATTGGTAGTAAAATGATAAAAGATTATTTTAAAAAATAAATAAAAAAGAAAGAAAACAGCCTGATCTACATAGTGAGTTCCAAGACAGCCAGGGTTACATAGAGAGCTTTTAAAATATGAAACACAGGGGCTGGAGAGATGGCTCAGTGGTTAAGAGCACTGACTGCTCTTCCAGAGGTCCTGAGTTCAATTCCCAGCAACCACATGGTGGCTCACAACCATCTGTAATGAGATCTGGTGCCCTCTTCTGGCCTTCAGGCATATGTATATACACTGTATACACAATAAATAAATAAATATTAAGAAAAGAAAAAATATATATATATATAACACAAAATAAAAAAATTGAACCAGTTCCAAGGACATACATGGTTAACATGGAAGGACAAATCTCAATCGTAGACAAAGCACTTCAGAAAACTAAGAAATGCTGAGGGTGGGAGAAACAGTCTTCCCCAAAAGAGTCCCACATTGGTTATCCAATATTAAGTGGACAGTCTTGAAATCATATTCACACAAGAAACATTATATGGAAAGAGCAGATTGTATTTATGTATCTAGGAACAACACCACACACACATACACACACACACACACACACCAGCAATTACAGAAATAGAGGGCTTTAATTTGAGAGGGAGCAAGGGTGTTTTTAGAGGGAGAAGAAAGTGTTTGGTTGGAGCCTCCATCCCAAGCCCCTCCCCTGGAGTTGTCTCAATCCAGACTCTGCCCCTGAGAAAGTTCAAATGATGACCCATCCCCAGAGATGCTCAAGAAACTCCCATAGGGTATTTAAACTGCCCTCCAGAGAACAAACGTGGTTTTCCTATCTTCCTTTCCTGTCTCCTCTTTGGGGGGTTGGAGGGCCACGTGGGAGCATGGTATCCATTAAGCATGGGCTTTTTCTAATTCACTTGATTTGGTCTGGTTTGGATGATTGGGTCAGCAGAGAGCTTTATTGGGGTTCAGAAACTTTTCAGTAAGGGAAAGAATGTTGTAATTAAATTTTAATTTCAAAAAATTAAAAAAAAATTAAAGAAGATTGCCCCAGTTCCAGGGTATCATTCTTAAGACTCCACTCCAGCTACACGGCTGTGCGAAAAGCCAAGGTTACAGCCGCTCCAGCGATCCCTCCAATCCCTGACCCACGTAACGTTTGAAAAGCAGGAGGATCTGCAAACCTTAGAAATCAGTGCGATTTACGGTATTGTAGCAGTAGATGACCAGAATATTCTCCCTGCACCATATCCTTGGCTTTGTGCTTCCAGGTTCTCCTAGATTTCTTGTGGATTTTGCCACGTCCGTAGACTTTGAGGTAGAGTTGGAGGTGAAGAAAACTCACCTGTAGGTTAGCATCGTAGGTTGAGGTGATGGGGAAGTTGGGTAGGACCGCCTCACTGACATGCACTGCCGAAACTGCTTAGATTGGATTATCCACCCTAGTGAGGCATGCTGGGTAGAACTGGCCCAGCAAAGGGGGTCTTTCCTTCACTTTCTACCTGTGTTTTTTTTTTTTTTTTTTAGGAACATAAAAGAGGTCAAGACTCAATGGTGATGTTTTTGGTCGAGAAATTAATACATAAGCAACGATTATACCAAGAAATGATTCTGAAAGACCTGGATAAATTCAGACCCCCCCCCCACACAGCAGGAAGAAATAGAGTCAAGAATCTAAGTAGGGAGAGAAGAATCAGAAATCTAGGATTAGCCAGTTCAGTTTCAGGAACTAGCTGAAGATAAAGTTAGATTGAAATCTTGAGTATAATCTTGAGAAACAGGGAGTTGCCCCTTGTGATCATCACTGGTATTTTCGGAATTTTCTGTGAAACCCTGCCTACCCCTTTCGGATTACTGGGCTGTGGTTTCTTCCTTTAAAAACCCCTTCCCCGGGGTACTCAGGGTCAAACTCCTCCCCTGCGTGGGTATGAGTTTCGGCCCCAGTGCACTGGTACCTGTCAATAAACTTCCTGTGATTGCAGCAAGGAAGGTCTCTCATGGGTTCCTGGGGGGTCGTGTTATCCCAAGACTTGAGTGAGAGTCTCTCCACCCTGGGGAGTCTTTCAATTCCAGAACCACTCCTTCCATTGTAAACCTCTCAATTTTGTCCTTGACCCCACAGGACTCAGACATGGCAAGCTCAATAGAGGTCTGTGTCTTGGTAGTTTACCCTAACACAATACCTGGTTCCAAAAAAGACCACAAATTGAGACCACCCAGACACCACCCAGGAACAGACCATCCAAAGGAAATTCCTAACATTCCAACCACTGTAGACAGGATCACCTGCCAGCACACAGCCATCGCTTTTCACCAGGACACCCCTAGACAAATGTCAGCCAATCAGGGGTCCTGAACCTTAGAAATCCCTCACCCCAACCTCTGCTATGATAAAAACCTCACCCCAAGTGATCTCAGGGCTCTCCGATCACTCCAATACATTGGACACATGGAGAGTCTGAGTTCGAACTTAAATAAAATAAAGGTCCTTTGTTTTTGCATACAGGATCTGGTCTCCTACTTGGCATTTGGGGGACTCTGTGATCTGGGCATAACTGGCCCCATTGGACTCCTCCTTTCCTCCTGAACCCAATCTGATCTGATTGGTTTCTGAAGTCACCAGAGAGGCAAGGACACTGTGAAAAGTAGCTCAATGCCATGCTACCTTGGTAAAACTGGTAGTTGTCTTCTGGTGGTGTTCGGCCTCTGGCCTTCTAACCTCATCCCTCCAGCCCCTCTGGGAATACCAGACCTGAGCTGGTCATTTTCCCTAAGGAGCAACTTGTCCATAATGGGGCTAAGGAGTGCTGACTTTGCTGAAGGGTATGTTAGGACAGCCAGTATGCATAGGCATTGTCAGAATTGCTTCCCTGGGGAGAAGTAAACAATGTCTACCCCATTCTCTCAGGGTCCCAACAACAAAGTGGAGTTTCACTCTTGTTCTACCTGGGGACCCAGTGAGTTTAGTGAGCTTACTTAGAGCGCATGAGCAAGGGGCTAGAGGAGCCCTGGGACCTAACGCAGACAAGCTGGAGTATTCACGCAGCATGAATGGATAGAGCTCTCTCTTCAGCTAACTTCTTTCCCAGTCTAAAAGCACTCGGGGACAAGAACTCCTCACCCCACTCCCATCCATATGCAATGAAGAACAAATCACTTACAAACGACTGGGTGGGTGCTGTGCCTGGCGCCCACAGCTACATGTACATGTACACACCTCCCAGCCCCATCCCTCCTAGCAATCCTGACACTGCTTTAGGGGCTGCAGGAGCTCCCTTTGGTCTTAAAATTCTGATCGCATTCCTGTAGTCTGTCCTCAGAGGAAAGAACAAGACCGTCTGTGGAATTGGGCACGGTGGCACATGCCTATAATCCCAGCACTTGGGGGACAGGGGCAGAAGATCCATCTAAACAGTCCTGGCCAGCCAGGGCTAGAGTTGAAGGAACACTGGCTCACAGGGGCATGTGGCTCTGGCAGGTCTCGCCCTCCTCTCATTCCCTCTGCCTTGCTAAAAGCCATTAGATGGCATTCCCAAAGCTACCCACCAAGGACTGTTCCTTTATTTGGCCAGTCCCTCCTCCTGAGACCGACTACCAAATTCCAGTTATCAACCTATTGAAGTCCAGCAATCAGAAGCCCCTTTCGGCCCACCTAATTAACAGGCCCAATTAAAATTAAACACCTCATCCTAACACGGAGCGTCCCCTTTACTTTTATAAACTGCCATTTGCCCTCGTGCCACATCTGTCCTCTCTATCCAGAGACAGTCCTTTGTCCCACCCCCACCCTGATACCACAAATACCCCGTCCAGTTTCCCTTGCTCACTTCCCCTCCTCCCTGGTCCTTTATCTCCTCACCGCCACACCAAAGCAGACCTCCCTCTGTTCTTCTCTTACACCTGCCAGGTCATTTGCTGCTGTTTTCGGCCAGAGTCAGGAGGGAGCCACTTTAGCTTTTCTTCCTTGTTTAATAAAGGATCCCTCTGTGAAAAGAAATGTTTGGGTGTGGTTTGCGCCTGATCTGGGATCTGGGAGGAAGCCCCTGCTGTGCGGTGTCCTCGTCGTCCCCCTTCAAGAGTGGCTTAGCCCAGGAGAGACTTTCACCACCTCTCAGTTTATTCTCACAGTTCTGTTGTTGGGGTGTTTTCACTATCTGACTGACCTCTCCGCATTTTCTGCTCGCTGGCCTGTTCTACATTGTTTCTATTCTGCACTAATTTTTTTTCTTTGTTTTGTTTTTAAACTCTCAGTGAGGATACATGTTTTTCTACAGGGAACCATAACATCCCCAGGATGGTGTGCAGAAAGGTTCATTTCAGACCTTTAATGATGACCATGGCTTTACTTCCCGCCTCCATGGCAATAACCCTTTCTAGTTTTCAACTTTTAGAAAATCAGAAGAAAAAAGCCCTAAGTCCGTGTGAAAATACAGAGAAAGTTTAGGACTATGAAACATCAGTCTCTTAGACACGTGTACATCCACGCAGAGAATAACCCCCTGACGATGTGAGGCAGCTTCAGAATTTTCGTCTGTGGCATTCCACATGACCCATGCATGTACGGAAATGAGCACTCTGACGGTGACTTCCGTCTAACTGGAATACGGATGTGGCCATGACAATGTCTTGGGGGAAAGCAACCAGAATGTACACCGCTATGACTATCAGCAAAGCATAGCCTCCCGAGTGGTGCTGGGTAACTTTACAACCACCAGTGGCCACGCGCAATACCGACTTCCGCTGGGGCGGGGCAGGCTGAGGTGTGGCCAGAGGCGTTCTGGAGCACCTACTTCCGCTTAGTTCTTCACGTGGTTCGGTGTTGTTATCGTTACCGGGACGCCGTGGGAGTTTGGATTCCGACCCTGGGGAATCCTCAGTCTGCGGGCGGAAGTCGCTGCCGGGCGGGCCGTGCGCACAGCTCTCTGTGCGGTGCACTGAGGTGAGTGGCTGCGGGGCAGGGCGGACGCTGTGCTGCCGAGCGCTGGTCTGTGCCCTGCGAAGGCTGCGGAGGCTGCCGGGGGGGGGGGGGGGGGGTGCGTGGTTGGGCTGGGCGTCCTGTGGGAGTAGGCAGAGCAGGATTGCTGAGGGAGGCGTTGGAGCCTGGGACTGGTGTGTGTCTGTGAGGGCGACGGCGTCGCCTTCTGGACTGCGAGTGTTTGCATGGCCGTGACTTGAGGCTTGAGTCTGCCTGCGAGAGGAGAAAAAGATGGAAAATGAGTTTATTCACACTTTACACCCTACACCCGGGCCGCAGCCTCCTCGGCCTGCCCAAGTCTACGCCGTGTCAGAATTGAAAGAAGGGATGGGGCAGTCTTCGCGAGGTCATAGCTGCGGGCTCTAGGGAGCGGAACTGGGTGCAGGTGCTGGGGACCAGGGCTTCGGGCCATTTCTCTAACCCCATTACATTTCCCATAGGGAGGTGCTGAGAAAGAAAAAATTTAAAACGTACTAATTCCTGTGACCAGTTTGAATATTGGGGCCCTTGAAGGTGTGTGCTAGCCTGTCTTTGGGACCCCGTGGACTTGGCTACAATCTGTGAGCAGCAGTTGAGCAGCGTGGTGCTGTAAATACGGGTTAGGCTAAGTGCTTGGCCCCCTGCAGCCCCAACAGGTTGACCGTGGTCCGGTGCCCCTATTGGTGAAAAGCAGAGAGAGGAGGGGAAGTTTCTTCAAATCAGCCACATGAGGCAGAAGTGGTAAAGAATCCAGGGACCCTAGTCAGTCGTTGTGACACAAAGGTTTGGGATTGCTGGTCAAGAGGTTCGCCTAATAAAGTTATCTGGCAGGGTGTGATGGCTCCTGGCTTTAACTCTTCGGAGGTGGTACCTGGTCTTCCGAGGTGGTACCAGTGGGATCCCTGAAGATGGAGGCTGCTTAGTGTAGCAGGAGGGCCTCATAGCCCACATTCTCCTTTAGATGCTGCATGTGTACTTAGATGGTTAAGAAGTCCTGGTCATGATGTATGTGATCCTGCAGAAAGTTAATCTGGTCCTTGTGCTAGGCCCATCTTTTTCCTCCTTGGTGTTTATTTCTACTGTGAAGCCTCATCATGGTGCCTAATTGTCCTCCTCTGGGGGTGGTCTGTTCTCAGGGGCTTTACAGTTTCTGGAATTGAAGAAGACCAATGCATTTAGAAAAATCTTTGAGCCTTCAGTCCTGAAGGGGGATGTGTTGATCCCACCAGGTGAGAATGTAACACCACCCCTCCAATTTTGAGCCAAATTTGAAGCAAGCTCGATTTTTATTGGAGGGCATCCAAAAACTGACCGTGCCTGCCTGCTAAGCCGGGTTAGGGAGAGCGGCTCCGAGTCCGTTCCTCGGGCCTTTTAAGGTGTAAAATTGTGAATGGTTGCAAAGCAGGTTATTTCATTTCATCTTTGTTTGTTTCAAGGCAGAGGTACTCTGTGTAGCCATAGCCGTCCTGGAAAACTGTAGACCACATAGATGAACTCACAGGGAGCCGCCTTCCTCTGCCTCTGCAGTTCTGGGATTAAAGGTGTGCACCACCACAGTCTGCCTTGCAAAGCAGATTTACCTAAAACAGTGGAGTAGTGAGGAAGTAGAGAAAAATCTCAAACAGTAGCCCTCACCAAGTGGTCACAAGTGATCAGGGAGGGTTTTGGAGCTGCTTGTTACAAAAACCAAGTCAAGGTCATGGGTTGGGGCAGGTCAAGTTCCTGGAAACAGACAGAAACCTATTTTTAACAATACAGCCCTTGCCTTCAAAATGGAGTGAGGCAGGTTCTTCAGATGGTGTAGGTTGGGTAGAGACAGCCAAGCAGAAGTCTAAGCCACCAGACAGGCCTCAAACTTGGCGGTGATTCTCCTGCTTCTGCCTCCGAGTGTGGGTTACAGAAGTGTCATGTAAATTGAAGTGCCCAGAGAATTAAAAGCTTCTTTTGCTTAATTGGCTAAGTAATCATGAGGAGGACACAGTTGTGGAGATCTTACCCCCTTCCACTTTCACTTTCACTGTTCTTCTCATCCCGCATGCTCATCTCCAGATGTCACGCCCTGGTTATTATATTGCTGGTAGACATACGACCTCGTTGTGAGTGCAGGTTGCTGTTAGTCTTTTCTACTCTGAATATCTAGGGGTTTGGGGTTTGTTTTGTTTTTTTTTTTTTGAGGAGGTTAGGTAGCAGGCAGTACCAGGGGTGTAATGTTTTTGTCCATGTGTAGCTGAAGCTAAGTTAATTCAGGGTGCTTTGATTTTGAAGATGAACCATCAGATTTACTTTCTTAGGAGGTGTCTTTTGGAGTATGTCCTCTGGCCCTAAGGGAGTGAAACTTAATGCCCTGTCTTTGCCTGGACGCCTTTTGAAAACACATTGGGCTTAAGGAACGTCTGAAGTTTCCCATCTTTGACAGCACAAAGAGCAGGTCGGACTCCAGGGCCGAGGTCTCTGTTCCTCTCGCAAGCTTTCCTTGCTGTGTCCCCGTGATTGTCCTTCTTCTCAGCCTCATGATAGTAGGGATGGTGTGAGGCATCGGAGAGACTACAATTGAGAGTACTGGGTGAACATTAAATATAATTGAGTTGACACTTGCTGATTTTTAGTCAGTTATTTTCAACTTTTAATAGCATGATGTGTGCCTATTTGGGGACTGCCCATGAGTGCAGATGCACGTGGAAGCCCTTGCTTGAGTTACAGGTGGTCTGAGCCCCTGATGTGGGTGCTGGGAATCAACTTGGTTCAGACTTGTAAAACAGCATGCTTAAAGAATAAGTATGGGCTAAAAAGGAACATTTTTGCAGGTACACAAAAAGAAAATGTAGGGCAGGACAATTAAAGGAGAAGGAGCAGCTGTCATTCTCTGCAGAGCACAGCAGCTTAAACTAAATGACATGTTAGAATAGGGACAGAATGCCGTTAAGCAGAAAGAGTCTTCTTTTGCCAGGCAGGTGCTAAGGACTTGATTCCCAAATCCTATGAACACTGCATCTTTCTTTGGAAAGCTCACATCGCTTACTGTCTTCTCTTCTCACACCTAAAGGGTAGGAAATCTGCACCGAATTCTTTGTAACCAGAGTTCAAAATCATTGTCTTTTGTTTGTTTCCTGGATCTTCATAAAGTTAAAAGTTAGGCTAGGCGTGGTGGTGGATGCCCTTTACCCCAGCACTCAGGAGGCAGAGGCAGGTGAATCTCTGAGTTCGAGGCCAGCCTTGTCTACAGAGTGAACTGTTGGGTAGTCAGGGTTACACAGAGAAACCCTGCTCAAAAAAAAAAAAAAAAAAAAAGGAAAGAAAAGGGAAAAAAAGAGTCGGGCTTTCACTACTCTGCAGTGTCTATGTGATGCCTGTCGGGTAGGGCAAATGTTGTATGAGTGACCCACGGTCACTGACTTTCCAGGACTTTGTCTTTGTAGCTCCCTGGGTCGTGCCAAGTCATTCACGCTGCTGATTTTCTAGCGCAGCACAGCTGAGTTCTGCATGTCAGCTCTACTCAGGCTCCACATGCTCACGCGAATCCTGAGGAGACAGCACAGAGGACATGTCTACTGACGGGGGTTTCTGCCAGAAGCCCCAGAGACTGGAAGCAGATGAACAGTATGGATTGTGTGAGGTGAGGAGAGGCGCCCCAGGTTCTGTCCTCCAGAACTGGGGGTAGACATTGGCAGTACCAGATGTGAGCTCCGTTTCTGAGGTGACCTTGAGTCTCCAGCTGAGTGAAGCCCAGAGCATGGAAACCCTGGCATTTCCTCATTATTTCGTGACATGCCCGGTGTGCTGCTTCTCGGGTTCAGGTTTGTCTGCTCGTCCATGACCTCCTGGGGAGTCCTGTTTCTAGTCAACCCAGATAGAGGGGACTGGCAGGACAAAGAAGTAGGTACCTCCAAGTCTAGCTTTGGCTTAATCATGGTATCGCAGGTGAGTGGCTCCGGGTGGTTTGTGAAGCTGGACCTCCAAATCACCCCCGCCCGGTTGTGTCCAGCGATGGGTTTGGATGTGTGTAGACCTCGCCAGAGCCCACTGTTGCTCCCCAAATTCGCATGAGTCTTCCTGCCACTCCATTTTCACCCTGTCCTACCGCAAGCATCTGATTGACAGTTTAAGCTGTGTGCTCTACAGAGCACGGCCCCCACTGCTGAATCTGCCCTCCCACCAGTTTCTCTGTGCACCTTTGTAAAACGCCCTGTTTTAGCCCTCGCTGAGCCCTTACATTTGTTGTTTTGCCAATCCAAGTCTTCCCAAGAGTAGAAGCTCATACTGTAGCAGTGAGCCCCAGGAACCCTACACAACTCTAGACAAGCATAACGTGGCTTAATAGCTGACATCCTGCTTATATTTGGTGGAGAAATTCTATCCTCTGTGGGGTTGGATGAGACGTAGTATACAATACATGGCAGGGTATTTTTATATACCGTCTTTAGGCCTGAACATAAAAATGAAATCATTTTTTTTGTGGAAAGTTTAATGGTACTTCCTGGGGAGCGGAAATCATTGAAGACTCATGGCTACTTACTGTATTTTTTTTTTAATTTATTTATTTATTATGTATACAGTATTCTGCCTATATATATCCTATAGGCCAGTAGAGGGCATCAGATCTCATTACAGATGGTTGTGAGCCACCATGTGGTTGCTGGGAATTGAACTCAGGACCTCTGGTAGAGCAGTCAGTGCTCTTAACCTCCGAGCCACCTCTCCAGCCCCTTACTGTGTCTTTCTGTTGTGTAGAGATTGGTGTCCTTTGAGGATGTGACTGTGGACTTCAGCCGGGAGGAGTGGCAGCACCTGGACTCTGCCCAGCGACGCCTGTACCAGGACGTGATGCTGGAGATCTACAGCCACCTCTTGGCAGTGGGTGAGCACAGCTGGGCTGGGGATCCAGGGTGGGCCTCATAATTTTCTCTGTGTAAAACTTGGTGGAATATCAGAAATCTGTGATGATTTCTGTTTTGTCCTTACTTCACTCTTGAGCAACTTTTTATGTGTTATTTAATGTTGACTTTTACAGTTAACCAGTACAGAGTTCATTGGATACCCTCTAAGACCTACGAAGATGCAACAGATCCAGTAGCCTTGCAACTCACAGGGTATCCCAGGCCAGAGGCCATCCTCAGGATGAAGAACGCTGATTTCCCACATCAGAGGTGTCTGTGTCAAGGTGAGTGACTGTCACCTGGTAGACAGGTGAGAGGGTCGGTCACCTAGGGTTTCATAGGAAACACTGTACATTTTGTTACGAGCATTTGCAGGGGCAGAAAGGTGATTACTGGATATTTGCATAAGTTTCATTCTAATGGTCTGTACAAATTCACAGTCCGTGTTTGGAGAGCATAAGACAAATCACGCATGGATTTCTGTTTGTGCATCCTAGTTGTCAACAGTTGACGTTATCAGCGTGGTTAATATATTGCTTGTGTAATGAGTAAAACAAATGTTCCTTGTTTTAGTTTTTAAATTTTGAGAGTATGTGTGTGTGTTAGAAAAGGCCAAAGAGTGCTAGAGTTACAGGTGGTTATGAGCACCCATGAAGGTGCGGGGAGCTGAACTCTGGTCCTCTGGAAGAGCAGCAAGCACTCAGAACCCCTGAGCCATCTCTCCAGGCCCTCCTGTGATATCTTTTCATAATTAATTTAGAGTATCTCATTATATCTGTTATGGAAAGGCATTGCTATGTATATATTATTTTTTGTGAGTTTTATCAATGTGTGGTAAAACTCTTAATTCTTTTACACTATTTATCCCTTCCTTACTGTCTTTTTTCATCCTGGATCTTCTTTGGTATCCACCTAACTGTGGCACCATCGTAATCCTATTTCATATGTCCCCATGTAATCATTTCTTACTATTATATGTTTATGTTCCTGGGCGTGCACATGCCACTCACCCCTGTGGAGGTCTGAGGACAACTCGCAGGGAGTCACTTCTCTTCTAGAGATCAGGCTTGACAGCAAGCACCTTCCCCACTCAGCCGTCTTGTGGGCCTGGCCATACTTCTTAGCCATTCTGACCTCTCAGTCCTCCTGTGGCTGTTTTTGTCAAGTTGATACAACATAGAATCACCTGGAAAGAGTCTTGATGAGGAGTTGTCTAGGTTGGCCTGTGGCCTTGTCTCTGGGGAATTCTGTTATTTGATGTGGGAATACCCAGCTCTGTGGGCAGCACTGTTCCTGGAACTGGGTCATAGAATGTGCCGAGTAATAGCTATGCCTGTGTTTGGTCTTTCTCGTCTGTCATGTGACCCGTTTCCTCGGCTTCCCACCACCTTGAAGTCCCTGAAATGGTGGGCTATAACCTGGAATGGTAAGGTGAAGTAAGTCTTTCTCCCCTTACATTGCTGGGTGTCGAGTGTTTTTATCACAGCTACAAAAATGAAACCAGGACACATTTGACTTGTGATTTCTGTGTGGCCTCTGTGGTCTCTGTGTGTGGTGAGCCTCCTGCCATGTCTAGCTGTTTAGAGGACTGGTCCTGAATGACCCCTTCCTTACTTTTGAAACGTGGGAAACTGGGGTCATCCTCATCCACGTTAGAAAGTGGAATTTCCGTTTCTGGGCTCTTGTCCTTGAGTTTATTACTTCATAGTTCCTGCTCACAGTACACAGTTTACATGACCTTTTAATTCTGCTGAGATCAGTACAAACTAATTCCCTGTTTCCTTATTTAGACATTTTGTCCTGTTGAGATTTTTGGATTTCACTTTCAGTTAACATTCTATTGGCAGTTTCTCTTATAGCAAGCGTTTCTGTTTTCTTTCTCTTCTTCCTAATAGATTTGACGCAAATATCCAATTATTGTGTAAGATGTAGACTGCACCAGCTCTTTCAGTGGCCGTGTATTTCCAATTTGCAAATGACCCTGAGTGTTTTCCTCACTTGTGCTCTGAGCCAGGTACAGACAGGTCTCTGTTAATGTCTGCTCTGCTGGTATTCCCCATTGCGTATAATCTGTTGATTGGCTTGTCATCTCCATTTTTGTTTTGTTGTTGTGTCAGAAATAACCCTTGTGGGCAGCAGTTTAGCAAATAAAAAAAAAACTATATGTCTTGAATTTCCAAAACTAAGCAGAAGATACCGTTTCTCCTAATTTAGAAGATTTTCCAGTGTCTGCTAAAGTAAATGGAAGGAAGCAGGCTTTAGTGGATGCTGTGGCTAACAGCTTGAGAACCAGGACGATAGATATCCTTAGAGCCTTTGTCTTGAATGTGCAAGGGAGACTGCTTGAAATGCAGCCATCAGCATGGGGACGCAGAGAATAACTGCTCTTGGGGGTCACCCCAAATCTGAGATGACATGGGAGTTGATCTTGAGGGCATCTGGGCTGGTTATTCATGAAGTAATTTTGAACTGGGATAAAGAAGCAGACAAAGCAACCTAGTTGAGTTAAAGCAGTGGTTCCCAACCTTCCTACTGCTGCGACCCTTTAATGCAGTTCCTCATGTCATGTGACCCCAGCCATGAAATTGTTCATGTTGCTACTTCATAACTGTAATTTTGCTACTGTTATGAATCATAATGTAAACGTCTGATATGTAGGCTATCTGACATATGACCCCTGTGGAATGGTCATTCGACCTCTCCCCCACAAGGAGAACCCACATGAGAACTACTGAGTGAGAGGATGCTCAAAGTCAGGAGTAATTGACCATTTTATGTTGAGGTTGTTGAGATATAGTGGAGAAATAAAATATATTTTAAAGATGTATTTATTTTTATTTTATATGTATGAGTGCTTTGCCTGCATGTAGCCTGTGTACCACGTGTGTGGCCTGGTGCTTGCAGAGCCATAAGAGAGTGCTGAATCCCTTGGAACCAGAGTTACAGATGGTTGTGAGTGGTCATGTGGGTGCTGAAAACCAAACTCAGATCTTCTGCAAGAGCAGCAAGTGCTCTTAATCGCTAAGCCATCTTTTCAGCCCAATATTGGCAATTTATGGAGAAACTTTTGAGAATCCCTGTGGTACAGAGTTTGTGATATTCCAGATGGATGCTGAAGGGCTGACAATATAGTATCAAAAGGAAAAGTGAGGACAGTAGTGTGTACAGTTTGTCTTTAAGAATTTGTTGCCCCTACACTAAGGGCTGGGAATGAGAGGACAATAGTCATTTTCTAGGTCTACCAGCCAGTCTAGCCAAAACACTGTCTTCCAAGTTCAGTGAGCATGTCTCAAAGAACATCTGATAGTTGTAGCTAGTGAGATGAATCACCTAGTAACATGATTGCTCTGTGATGGTAAGGACTTGAGTTTGGGTTCCTAGCTGCCATATAAAAGCCTGTGTGTTTGTAACCGTAGCATTGGTAGTGGGATGTCAGGGGCCTGATAGCCAGTCCAGCTGAAATAGTAAGCTCTCGACTCAACGACTCAATGAGACACCCTGCCTCAAAAAAGAAAGAAACAAAGAAAGAAAAAAAAAAGAAAGAAAGGAGAGCACTAGAGAGAGATTTAAAGTTAATCTCCAGCTTCTACGTGCGCATGCAAAGGTGAGCACAGATAGCACACGTGCAGTCTGCTTCTGCCTCCACGAGTGTACACACAGTCACACAGGAGACACGCACACACGTGCAGTCTGCCTCTGCCTCCAAAAGTGTACACATAGTCGCACAGGAAACACGCACACGCGTGGACAGTCTGGGCAGGTGGTGCGGCTGATAGAGAGCTTGCTATGCAAGCATGCGGATCCAGGTCCGGTCCCTAACACGCACATCAGAAACTGACTCTTGTAACCCAGTGCTGGGTCGTCAAGGCAAGAGGACCCCTGAGGCTTTCTTGCATCCATTTCTAGCTGAACTGGCAATTTCCAGATTCAGTGGCGGACCTTGTCTCAGAAAATAAGGTTGAAAGTGATTGAAGAAGACACTCAATCCTTGGCCTCCGCATGCGTGAGTAAACATGTACACCTGTGCACACAAACACATTAAACCGATAAATAAGATACAAAAACAAAAGCTGGGGGGTGTAAAGTTCAGGAGAAGGGCTTGTGGAGCATGGGTGAAGTGTGTAGCTAATGCTTGCCAACAGAGGGAAAGAAAAAAATGTTACAAAATAATTTAACCAGGTGAGAAAATGGTCAGAGGCTTTTCTCGAGCTAATGGAGGCCTCTGCTGACAACCCTTTCTTCTGAGGCTGGCTGTCGTTGACGGTGCCAGCAGCAGCCGGGCTGCAGCAGCCAGGCCTGCTTCCTCCCTTCTTGTTTATCCTTCTGTGTCTATAGCATGGGCCTCCTGCGTAAGTTGATTGTCTTTCACCAAACAAGGTCTTCCCAACAAATTATCTACTGCCTCGTGCTTCTGTTTCCTCATGAGGAAGACAGAGTATAGGTGCAGGTGCCTTGTGGGGTGGTAGTGAGGATTAAATGAGCTCGCGTAGTCACTTCATAGTGTGAGCTGTTCTGGGTTGCATGAGTCGGTCAGAGAAAGAGGTCGCTCAGCCTCTGATGAACTGATTCATATTTACTGATTGTTACACAGTTGTTTTTCAGGTGAAGTGTTTCCTCATGCCAAGGTTCCTAATCTACTCTCTGTGTTTCTCTTAAGGAAATCGTCACACCCCTGCTCCCTTAGTCCTTATTGTGTACCCTTTGCAGTACCCAATAATCTGAAAGCCTCAGGCGTGCCAGAAGCATCTTGTGACCAAAGTCATGCAAAGGCTGTAACACCCTCTCAGAAAAACAATTCCACAAATCATGGAAAACAACTACTATTTTCCACAATAATTCTTGAAGGTCAAAGTTCTTCTAGAAAACAACTGTTCAGTCTAGTGCTTGCCCTAGATAGTGACTCTACTGGATGCGTACAACACACGCGGGTGCTGTGTTACATCGGGGTTGGGGCGTTACCAGGGCCATGATAGCATTTCTCACCATTGCCTCCATCTTCAGCGTCGTTACTACCTGGCAGAGACTTCTTTTTGTTCAGGCTGATTCCTTCCCCATCATGCTCACTGTGTCTGCTCCTTCTTCTCTTCTCTTCACAGGGGAATCAGAGCATGACTCGGCTCATCAAATTTGTGCAAAAGCTGCATTTCCAAATGATTTCTCTGAAGAAGTCCCTAAACGTGGTGCATATTGTTCCGTTATAGAGGAGCTCTGGCAGGATGGGGCCCCTACGAGACCGGATCAGCCAAACCAGAGCCCACTCTTGAGTTCTGCTGCTTTCTTCACCCAGAGACCACTGATGAGTGACGAGACTTACAAGTGTGAGATGCCCCGGGGGTCCATTCCTTTGGATCTCCACCTCATTTCCACACAGGAGAGATTTCCAGAGTGTTGCTCATTTGAGAAACCTTTGCAGCCTAACCCTAACCTTGAAGCACACAGTGAACATCAAAGCAGTGCCACCAGGCAGCCCGATGGCATTGTCGAATCCTGTCAGCTCTTCACACGAAGCCCGCCTAATGCTCTATGTGCAGCTCCTGACAGAGAGGAGAAAGCATGGAAAGGAAAGGTTCTTGGCCCGAAGCAACCACGTAGGAAGCGTGACGTTCTTTCTCAGGACGAGCCAGTTGAATACACCGGATGTGGGAAGGGCTTCCCTGCCAGGCCAGCTTTGTGCCCACAGCAAGTGGCTCTCACTAGAGGGACACCTTTTATTTGTCACAGATGTGGGAAATCCTTTCTCCCAAACTCTGAGTTGAGCTCTTGCCCAGGAACGAACCAAGGAGAGACACCTTCTGAATGTCCTGACTGTCTGAAACCACTCACAAGGACATCCGACCTGCAGGTGCACGAGGAAGTCCACACAAAGAAGCCTTACAAATGCCACGACTGTGGGAAATCATTCAGCTATGCATCCCACCTAAAGGTGCACCTTCGGATACACACAGGTGAGAGACCGTATGTGTGTTCTGACTGTGGGAAAGCCTTCAGCCAAAAGTCAGTCCTCACCACACACCAGAGAATTCACACTGGGGAGAAGCCTTACACGTGCAGCCACTGCGGGAAATTGTTTGTTTATGCATCAGATCTGAAGAAGCACAGCCGGTTTCACACAGGGGAGAAGCCTTACGAATGCCCCGACTGTGGGAAGCTGTTCAGTAATAAATCCCACCTGCCTGTGCATCATCGAATTCACACTGGCGAGAAACCATACAAATGCTGTGACTGCGGGAAGTCCTTCAGGAGGAAATCCCACCTTCAAGTACATCACCGGACACACACTGGCGAGAAACCCTACATATGCTCCCACTGTGGGAAAGCCTTCAGCCACAGCTCAGTTCTCAGCACACACCAGAGAATTCACACTGGGGAGAGGCCTTACGTGTGCAGCGACTGTGGGAAAGCCATGTCATCTAAAGCCCAGCTGAACGAGCATCAGAGAATCCACACGGGTGAGAAGCCGTACGTGTGCACTGAGTGTGGGAAGGCCTTCAGTGGCAGGTCTTCCTTACAAGCACATCAGAGAACTCACAGGAGTGAAAAACCCTTTCTCTGCCACCAGTGTGGGAAAGGCTTCCTGCGCTGGTCACAGTTGTCATCTCACCAACAAACTCACACTGCTGAGAACCCTTAGTGCTGTGTGTGTGTGCATGTGCGCATGCGTGTGTGTGCGTGCAGTTGTTCTGTCTCCACGCCAGCAGAAGGCCATCACCACACGGAAATGGGAGAAAACATTGCCAGTGATGGACTAGGAAAGTTTTCAACAACTGAAGGTCCGTCTATTTCATTCTGTGCAGAGACCTGAAATGGGTTCCAATGCACAAAATCCTTCAAACACAATTCAGATTTCAGTAGACCTAGGGACTCCTACCTCACCCTGTTCTTACAGATACTGTGATCTTGTGGAAGATTTTCCCACAAAGTCAAATCCTTTTCCATGGTTGGTTTTGTTTTAATTTTTTTTTAAAAAACTTTTTACTTATTTTGTAGACAGATTTTTCTTTTGGGGCCACCAGCTCACAAAAAATGACACAGAGACTTCTTATTATGAAAGCTTGGCCAATAGCTTAGATTTGTTTCTAATTAGCTCTTATAATTTAGATTAACCCATTGGCATTAGTTTACTTTCTGCCTCATGGCTTTATTACCTCCATAATACCTGCCCATCTTGCCGGCTCTGTGTCTGGCTGGCGATGTCACCATCTTCCCAGCATCCACTGTTTCCCTGAAATCCTGTCTAGCTATTGGCCTGCTGTAGGACAATGGTTTGTACCCTGTCAATTGTATTTTAATAAAACGCTGATTGGCCAGTAGCCAGGCAGGAAGTATAGGTGGGGACAACCAGACAGGAAGTAGAGGCGGGTCAATGAGAACAGGAGAATTCTGGGAAATAGGAAGTCCTAGTCTGCAGTCGTGACCCAGCCTCAAGGAAGCAAGATGTGACTGCCTCGCCGAAAAAAGTACCAAACCATGTGGCTAACATAAACAAGAATAATGGGCTA
The DNA here is from genome assembly GCA_025134845.1 of Neodon shergylaensis. Taxonomy (NCBI): domain Eukaryota; kingdom Metazoa; phylum Chordata; class Mammalia; order Rodentia; family Cricetidae; genus Neodon; species Neodon shergylaensis. The sequence goes on along the minus strand of JABTXL010004688.1, from coordinate 316,987 downwards.
ATATAAGTTATAAGAGTTAATCTGAGCTACTAGGCCCAATCAGTTTATAACTAATGTAGATCTCTGTGTGATTTCTTTGGGACTGAATGACTCAGAACCAGGCAGGACAGAAAACCTCAGCCAACATTGTCTATTCAGCTTTTTATTAAACCAGTCACAGTGTAAAGCAATATTCCACAAAAGTTCTTTATGTCTTTCGCATCATGCATCTCAGTCCTGTTCTTTTCTCATCCCTTTGTATCTACCCTCTGCTCTTGCAAACCACCCTGAAGAGAAAAAGAAAAACCAGTCTTGTCATGGAAGCTGTAGTGTGACTCAGTGAGTCATGCAGTAAACCCTTTTGTCCATATATCTTTACTTGCAAGGGTTCAAAGCCTTTGGTTTCTGCTAAACTATAAATGGTTGGCACTCCTCTCGGATATCCTGTTGCCCTCTGTCATGGAGACCCTTCAGCTTTGGGTTTTATCCATGTTTTTAACTTAAATAAAGACACCTAATTATAGCTGTGCATTGCTTATTTTAAATATGCAAGTTATACCTGAGGAAAAAAGAATGAAGGGTTGTAAGGAGAAGTACAAATATCAATGTGCATGCATTGCTGTGTGTGTGCATGCCTTTGGGTACACTTGTCTGTGGGTCTTCTTGTGTACTATGAGAAATCTTACCTTGAGAAGACAAGTATCTACCTCCTCCCAAGTTCTCCCCCGAAGCCCAACTTAGGGAATTGGTGAGTTTATTAGACATACTTACAGAGCATGAGGGACATTTTTTTAGGAGCTTTGGAGCCCAAAGCAGCCACACTACTTAGAAAATCTCACCCCAGCATAGATTTCAACATCCCCATAACTGCATAGATGACATCCCTTCTTCAATTATTTTACTATAATGTATACTTCAGAATCTTCCAAGACCATGAGGCTACAGACTCAAATTGCAGGGAGGGGAATGTTGAGATACCATGTGAGGGATCAGTGGCCCTCCACACCCCTCCTATGAGGTAACATTAAGAAACAACAGACCCAACCTTAGGGTCTCTTAAATGTAATTACAGCAACCCTGATGGAGATGATAGCTGGTGTGCTCAGGTGTGTGTCCACAGCTGCCCCATGGAGACAATGGCTGGTGTGCTCAGATGTGTGTCCACACAAGTGAAGATGTCTAGAGGCTACCTCAAGTGTTGATTCTTAGACACCTTTTTGTTGAGAAAAAGTTTCCTATTGGCTCGCACTCTCCCCAAGAAGTCTAACCTAGGCGGCCAGCGAGCTCTAAGGGCCTACTTGTTTTCAACTCCCATCTCAACATCACTGGGATTACAAATTATTCCTGGGGCCAAACTCAGGTCCTCATGTTTGTGTGACAAAGGCTTTACTAACAGCCATCTCCCTGGCCCTGTGTTAGTCTTTTAAAGGACTATTTTTGTCACAGAAAGAAATCTCAAGTGATGATTTGAACTAAGTCTCTGTAGTTAATGATTTAAGGCATGCAGTTACCAAACTATTTTAAAGTTTGTGGGAAATTGTAGCAATCATTTCCCTGTGTTGTAACCATACCAACACATGTAATTCAAAATAACAAAAATTTAAAAGATGCCAGAAACATCTTACAAGCCTTAGGAAGTTACTGAAACGTAAGATTTGTAACAGCCTCTCCTCAAGGTTCTAAAGTAATAATTACCACTGGGCATGAGAGAGTCTCTGATCATACAGCTGCCTACACATTGTCCAGTGAGCTCCAGAGATGCAGTCAACACCCACACTAGGGTTTATACTCCAGTGAGCCCAGTCATCACCCACACTAGGGTTTATACTCCAGTGAGCCCATTAAGTCATAGCATAAAGAAGATCAAAATGGGCAAACTAGTTTGTTCACAGTTCGGGCTAGAACTGAGAAGACAACCAGTCTCAGTTTTTTCTTTATGCTTTTCTGTTCCAGAGGTAAACCCACAGAGGGAGAGAACAAAGCCGGGACGGAAGCACATGGGCTCCAGTCAGCAGAGCTGGGTGTGGTGCTTTGTGCAGGTACCAGGGCTTTCCAGTCCTGCAGGGTGCTGGAGCTCAAAAGACAAGATCTTAATAAAGAAAAAAAAAGATTATTAGTCCTAATTGTAGCCTTAGGACATGTATATGGGCATGGGCCAGTGCTGTCCTCTGACCCCGTGGGCATGGTGTGTGTGATTGACAGGTGACTAAGATGATGCTGCTTCCATATTTGGGACATGTTATTTGAGCCGTGTTTGGGATTGAGTCTCAGGAAACCAGTAAATTAGATTCTTTGGGAAATATCTGTTGACTTTCAAGGTAGTGACATTTAGGAGCCTAAGATATCTCAGTGACTGGAAGGTAAAACTGTAGTTTGGTGGTGATCCAAGGATACTGAAGATTTTTGGTGTCGATGTCCGCATTCTGGTGTAGGGGCCACTCCCTATGGACCGGCATGAAGTGGTCTATGAATGGAGGACCTGGTGCACACAAGAGATTGGGTCTGTGAATTTAAGTGATATGTCAGGAAAAAATGGGCTGTGTGGCATGCCGTGGATGGACACAGAATTAGCCTAAAAATGGAATAGGAACTAGAAGTGGCTATTGCTCTCATGAGCTTCTAAATCAAGAAGGCAATGGGAAGAGTGTGTCCTTTGAGACTGATCCTTGCCTGCTCTTCTACTCGGTGACCATAGGGCAAATTAAGGAATAGCATCCAGTCTATGACTGAAATGGTTGTGTGAAATTTAAATAAAGTCTTGATGTATATTTGCCATGTACCGGGCAGGTGCCTGGTCTTGATGAGCCTTATCCGTCATCAGACCCCCACCCAGAGCCAGCGATCATTACCTGCGTCCTCACCTTGGCAATAACCGAATTAGACTCTGGTGACAAGAGTAGGACTCTCCTGAGCCTGCTCTGCCAAGTCTGCACAGCGGCCTTCACTTGGATCCTGAGCGTTTGATGTTCGATCAGTGGTCACATGACTTCCCAGGACTGTCCAGTGTCTGCAGATCCGTGGTCATGCCCCATCATCCAGACTGCATCCTCTGCCCAGCAGCTCTCCTTACAACCTCTAGTCGCCCACCCAGCTTCCAGCTCTTGTGGAAATCAAATCTTCTAGCAAGAGATACCAAGAGTAGAAACCAATGAAGACATGTCTGCCGAGTGAAATTATTCCAGGAGCCCCAGAGACTGGGAGCACAGGAGTAGGATGGGCCAAGTGGGGTAAGCAGGACCTTTCCCATGTTCAGATCCCCAGAACTAGAGACAGACAATGGAGGCAGCAGGTCCTGGGCTCCCAGTTTCTGAAATGGTTCAGTGGACCGTAGGAGTCAGATGCCCCATCTTATCTTTTCATGACAAGCATTGTGCTTGCTACCTCTTGGGTTCTTCATCTAGTGACTTCCTGTAGTGTCGGTGTTTTACACCCCAACTGAAGAAGGCAACTAACCACAGACGAAGAGAATTTTTCCATTCCCAGGCAGCTTGGTAAATGTGGGTTTTCTGTGGTTACTTAAGGGGCTTCAGTTACTCAGGCAGCTGTCTCACTGAAAAGCAGGTCTCGGCATGGGGACGAGGCGTGGCCACTAGGAGGACCCCAGTTTCCTGTGCAGCTGGCGCGGAGCTGCGTTCCAGAAGATTCTCTTCTCATCCTCATCCTCACTCGCCAACGAATAGTTCAGAGAAGGAACAGCCACCCAACAACTAAACGTTCATTGAGCTCTCTCTCCAGCTATTGGTAAAGAATAATTTTTAAAAATCTACCATCCTTCTAAGTCACAGGGCCTGCCATTCCCAGTGAAGAAGTCATCTGCAGGATCAGCAAAGGAAAGAGCACAGATGAGGAAGGCTGAGTTTGCATACCAGAGGAGTCCATTACCCGGGTAGGGGTGGGTTAGAGTTCTGGGGCCAGTATCAGCCTACTTCCTTGCCCAGTGGGCATGTAGACTGATTCCTACCTTCCAGTATCCGCTATCGGTGCCAGATGCATTATATTATAAACACAGATGTGGGGACACTGTAAGACGCGGTCTGCAGTGGACATTAAGAACTGGCCGGCTTCTTTGTGGAGATCAGGGTGCCTAAGTTGAATAACTCAACCTCATCCTCCTTATGGTCCATGAACACAGAAGGTTGTGTTTGCACATCTTGTCAGTCACCTTAGACAGCAGGCAGATTGGTTATATATCACCCATATGATATATAAATAGACCTTGTTTTTCTAATTTTATTTTTCTAATAGAGCACCTCATTTTGCTTTTTGTATTATTTGTAGTCATGTGGTTTTGCCTTGTTCCTGTTCATTTTTCTTCTTATATTCATTGATGCTCTTTTCTCTACTGGATCCTTCATTTCCCTGAATGTGTTCCTATGGCTCTGTATTCCTGTGGGAATTGCTCCAAAGGACCCAGTCACACTGAAAGTCGCGGTTGTGTTGTGATGCCTCCTTTGTCTGTTTCTGCAGCCCTGGTGCTGACACTGTATCTGCCATTGTATTTAACTGCTTGGAGGACCATTCCCACAAGGCAGCCTCCTTCCTTAGTTTGTGTGTGTGTGTGTGCGCGCGCACGTGCGAAAGAATGTCAAAGGCTCGTGTGGAAGTCAGAGGACAACTTACAGAAGTTGGTTTTCTCCTTCCACCATTTGGTTCCTGGGATCAAACACAGGTTGTCAAGCTTGGCAGCAAACACCTTTACCTTTCGAGCTATCTCACCACCTTCCCTTCATTGTCTGAGATGAGTTTTCGCTGAAATTTTGTCACATCAATGTTAAGTCTGAGGACACTATTTTTGGACAGATAGATGGATGATTGATGGATAGATAGATAGATAGATAGAATTAAATTTCCAAAGATAGGCAGAAGATAATATGTTCACCTATTTCAGAAGGTGCTTTTCAATATCTGTTTATGGAAACTGAAAGGAAGACATTCTAATCCAGCTAATGGTGGCGTAAGATGGAAAGAGCCTTATCCTTGGTATCATTGTTCTGTTTAATGAAGGGCTGCCTGAAATACGAGCCAGCGTGAAGGTCTAGAGAGTAATGGCTTTTGAAATTTAGACACAGTCATCTCACCGTAGATGTCAGGTGACGCTGGGAGTTAGTTTCTGACGCCCAGTTACAGGTGCTGCTCCTCAAAGCAGTTTTGAACTGGAAGCAGAGCAAGCAAGTTGTGGGTAGAGGATGTGGGGAAACTGTTTAGAGCAGATTGAATATTTCCATGTCCGTGTGAGTAAGATATATCTGAGAGTTATAGAAAAGCGTATCAGCAGTTTTCAGTTCTGATAGGTTACATTAGACATTGTCAGTAGTAAACTAAAATCTTTGTACATTTATATGAACTGCACAACATGAAAAGTTAGAGATACTTAAGCGTATGTCTTGGGCTGCCTAATGTAAGATCAAGAGCATAAGCAAAACCAATATATGTGTAAAGCTGTTTAGGGGTGAAGATGTAGCTGGGCGTGCAATTATAGAGTAATTGCGACACTTTGGAGGTGGAGGCAGGAAGACCAGAAGTTTAAGATTACCCTCAACCACATAGTTAATTTAAGACTAACCTACACTACATGAGACCTTATCTAAAAATACAGAGAAATAAAATAGTGAAAATATCAGGGTCTGGGGTAGAATGGTTGTAGCCTGAGTGAGACCATGGGATTAATTCCCAGCAACACAGGACAAAAAAGGAAAAATGCAACAAAAAATTGTAAGCACATGAAATGGGTAAAGGATATTATACGCATTTCTCCACAGCTAATGAAGCCCTCTGCCCTGATCCCTGCTCCACCCTTGGTTCCTTTCCCTACATCTACATCTAGGGATCTGTATGCTCCGTGTAAAGTTAATCTGATTGCCTTTCTCCAAACCCGATCTTCCCTGCAAAGGAGCTGGGTAATTTTGGTCATTCCCGGCAGCTGTCTGTTTTTCAGTTTTTTTAATCTCTTGAAAAGCGAGAGTGGGTATAGTTGCCGAAGTTGGTATGTCCATGATGTGGTTGCTTGGCGCTTGCAGGGTGCTGTGAAGATGAGTGTCTGACACGCCACACAGGCTGTGGGGTGCTCTCACTGTTGTCAGCAGCAGCAGCGTTACTTAGTCTCTGGCTCGAGTTTCTTGCATTCTCTCTATGTGATTCCTTCTCCATCCTGTTACTGTGCCTATTCCTTCATCTTCTCTTCCCAGAAGGGAATTTGGGATTGGCACTCCATCACAGGACACTTCTGAGAAAGTTTCAGTCAAAATGACCCAGCAAGTAAAATCACAGTAGGTGGCTCGTGGTGTTCTGTTTTACAAGAGCTGCGGCAGGGTGTCGATCCTACAGAAAGATCAGCAAAATCAGATCCCACCTTTGAGTCCTGACACCTTCCTCAATAGTGAAACACTGAGCACAGACACCCCTGTGAATGTATAGAGTCTGGGGAAACCATTGCTTTGGGGAACAGTTGTGTTTCTACCCAAGAAGAACTTCCAACATGTTCATTTGCAAAAGGTTTTAATCCTACCCTGGAAGCAGAGAGTCAGAATCAAAGCAGAATCCTCACACAAGGCTCTGGCTATGCTAAATGTAAGATTGCTCATAGGGAGAAAGTGTACAAAGGCAATCAGTTTGGAGAAGCTAACCGTGAGCAACCACTTAAACAACTTGGAAGTCAGTCTCCAGAGAAGCCACTTGCGCATACTCAGTGTGGAGAGGCCTTCAGTGGCGGCTCAGCTTTTCGTCAACAGCAGGTAGCACACACTAGCGAGAGACCTGTCCGTCACAGATGTGGGAAGCTCCCCTCAGGAAATCTGACTTGACATCCTATCAAGGAACTCATAGAAGAGAGAAGAAGGCTCACAAATGTCCTGGCTGTGGGAGATGTTCCACTCGGGTCTCCACCTGCAGCTGCATAACCGAATTCACACTGAGAGAAGCCTCATGCGTGGCCAGACCGTGGGAGATTATTCCGCCACAAATCCCACCTGCAGGTGCATCAAACGCACACTGGAGAGAAACCTTACAAACGTCATGACTGTGGGAACTCATTTGGCAATAGAATGGAACCCACTTGAAGATACATAATCGAATTCATACTGGTGCGAGACCTTATGTGTGTTCTGGATGTGGGCAGGCCTTCAACCAGAAGTCCTCAGCACACACCAGAGAATTCACACAGGGCAGAAACCCGACAAATGAAGTGACTGTGGGAAGCTTTCTCTGCTCAGGTCCAACTCCAGGTACATGAAAGAATTCCCACAAGAGAGAAACCCTGTGTGTGCCCAGAATGTGGAAGGGCCTGTAGTGCCAGGTGGGGCTTCCATACACGAAAGATGACTCACGCTAGGGAGAGACCTTTGTATGTCAAAAATGTGGGGAATCCTTTCTCCAGAAATCCGAGTTGACATTGCATCATCAAACTCACAATGGAGAGAAGCCTTATGTCTGTCAGGACTGTGGAAAATGGTTTAGTAAAACATGCTACCTGAAGGCGCATGGTCGCATTCACACAGGAGGGACCTCCTACGTGTTCTGAATGTGGCAAGACCTTCTGCTGAAAATTATCTCTCGGCTACACCAGAAAACTCACACAGGAGAAAAACACCATGTATGCAGTGACAGTAGGAAAGCCTTGTGTCAGAAGTCGGTACTCAGAATATAGCCAGGAATTCACACTGGAGCCTTACATATGCAGTGACTGTGGGAAAGCCTTGGCTTCTAAGAGCCAACTCCGAGGTCACCGGTGAGTTCACATGGTGAGAAACCATATGTGTTCTGAATGTAGGAAGGCCATCTTTGCAGAGACTTTACTTATCACACTGGGGAGAGGCTGTTTGTCACAAATGAGGAAAGCCCTTCCTCTAGAAGTCATCATGGTCATCATTGGCAACCACATCGGAGCGAAGCTTTAGGGATGCCATTACTGTGGGAACTGTCCCACTGTGCATAGCAAGTATGAGGAGAATTGAAACCGTCCCAGCAACTGTGGTTACTTATTTAGCAATGCATCCCAACTAAACGTGCATCACCAAAATTATTGCATGTAGATACTGCATTTTCAGTTTAGAGAGCTCTTCCATCAGAGATTACATGCAGCAGAGAAGCCTCAAATACAGTGGCTGTAAAAGGTTCTCCACTTACGCACCGCTGAATTCATATGTAAGAGAAACCCTTTGTGTGCACTGATTGTGGGAAGGCCTCCCATCAGAAGGCAACACTTAGCATGCATGAGAGAATTTACAAGGAAGATAAGCCTCTTTGTTGCCATGACTGGGAATTCTTACATGATGCGTCCTGACTGAGTGTGGTTTTATGTCAATCAGTCAGTACCTTATGAACCGAATGAGGAAAGACTTTCAACACCAGATCAAATTGCAATAGTCGCCAAGCAGCTCATACCAGGGGCAGTTCTTGGGCCAGTTCCCTGAACCCAGATGATTTTAGGTGTTGTAGTAGGCTCACTCTCAGAATCAGGATATTTGGACTGATCCTCTTCACCGACATCCACAGAGTTGATCCCTCTGAGGTCAGATCCCCTCATTTGGAATTCCTGAACCAGAGACCTGAACCAACAAGGGCAGCTCTGCTCTCACCTTTGGGCTATCTGGTGTTAAGAGGTGCAAAAAAATGAAGTGAAGTCTGGATGGATGATAGTTTTGCTAAAGGAATGCCCCCAAACCTGGCACTCCATCCCCAGAAATGAGCTCAGGAGGCCTTGTGATGTTCCGTTCTTAGGACATCAGGTCATTCCCATTGCAACCCTCTCCTTCACTGGGCCCAGTCTAGTCCCTTGTGTGCAGCCTTTTTTGTTGCAGATGCCACAGCAGAGAGGCTAGTCCAAAGCTACCCAATGCCATGCTGCATTTGAGAATGGAGTAGCTTCCTTGTGCAGATGTCTAGCCACTTCTCTTCCAGCCTAACTCCACTCCCCGCCCCCTGCCCCGTGCGCCAAGCTCGCCAGTAATAATAGACGTGAGCTCTTCTGCTCCAGGGAACAACTTGTCATTCATAGGCCTCTGCTGTGGTCTGGAGAGTGGGGCTTTTTAGATCAGCTTTGACTTGTAGTGCTAGAGCAATGTGTATAGACAAGGGTTGCTGAGCTCACACTTGGTGCTAAGACTAGAGCATGTTCTCACAGCTCTAGCATCCATGGAGATCTCACAGCACTTGTGTGTGTTCTGCGTATTCTTCTCCACCACTGAGTGCTAGGCAACCTTAGTGGGGTCCATGTTAGTGTTCTCCTCATAACCTATCCTTGCTGCGCCTGTCTGTGCACAACCTTCTATCGCAATAGTTTGATGAGAGCAGGGCTAAACTCCTCTGCTATGCCCCTCAGCACTAAGGATCCAGCACTGGGAATTGGAGCCTCACATCCTCCATGTTCCAGTGACTATATGCTTACCTAAGGAAGAAAAGACAGGACCTGAGAAGCAGGACCTTGACATCTGCCCCCTTCTCCCCTTGGCAACCACCAAAACCATTTCTCTATGGACAAACCAGACCTCTCAGAGAGCTACGAGTACTCAGCCACGTTCTAGCATGTACTAGCCAGGCCTTAGACAGGCACCACAGGTCCCCAACCCTGGCCCAGCAACCAAAGGGACACATTTGTCTGGATTATTTTCTCCATGGTTGTACTAACTCCAAGGAACATTTCTTGAAAGGTGAGATTGGTTGTAATCTATGTGAGGACAGCTGACATCCAGTAGGTAGCAGGCATTCCCTGCTCACAGACCCAGGACACAGAGCATATTAGGTGACTGGTACAGCCAAGACTCCAAGGTTTCTGGTTTGTGGATGAGGGCTAGTGAGATGGAGACATGCAGGATCAAGAACAGAACCAGGTACAGTAAACCCCTGCCGTTCTACTCTTGGAAGTCCCAGGGCAGCTCCCACACCAGCCTTACAGTGCAGATCCTGTGACAGCCCAGAGCCAGTGACTTACCTGCTGCAAGCATGGGATCTGCTACAGTAGTTCTGTTAGGAGCTTCTTTTTCTCTGCCTGAAAGACCATTATCTCCTGTGAAACTCTGCTATCTATGGAGCAAAGGTGGAATTGTGGCCATTGAAGTTGTATCCTCTCAATCCTTGTATGCATCAGTTGCCAGACACAGTACAAACGAGAGGCAGGGCATAGGATGATCAGTGGGGCTCAAGGGTACTGAGTGGTTGCTGGTTCTCATATATTGATGGGGAATCATAGATTCCATGTCAGGAGCCATGTGGGCAGATGAGGCTCAGCTTGAAGTCCACTCGTCTGCCTGGAGCAGGCCCATCAGCATCATGGTGGCTCCTCACGGGATCACTAAATGAAGGGCACACTGTGGGGCTGGAGATGCTGCGAGAGTCCTTGTTCACAGAAGACAAACCTCAGACCCACAGGTGGCAAAATCATATGCAGAGAACAGAAAGATACCTCATAGCCAGAGGCCAGAGAGACATCGAGGCTCTTGAGAAGGAGCAGAGAATATGCTGTGCTCCCAGCTCACACTTCTCTGGAAAATGGGGTCTGAATCAGACATTTTTCCTTATTCACAAGCTGTTGACAGTTTTTTTTAAATATTCAGACTTCTTTGAGAGTCCCTGCAGGAATCTTTTAGGTTTACCTAGGCTTGGGAGATAAGGCAATGTATGGGAGCATTTTATTTCTTACACCTTGTGGAAAACGTAGTTGAGCTCCTTCCATTTATTGGGTAGAGCTCACACTGTACAATGTTCTACAACACACAGGGCCTCGTGAGTCAAGAGTCATCAGGCCTCAACTTGTATCAACAATCAGAAGCCTGGGAGGTGCTGCAGCAGACCCTAGAGGCCGTCAAATCTGCAAGGACGAGGGTTCAGTGTGGATATTTAGGAGTGTAAAAGATAAGGAGTGCTCTCAGGTAAAATGCTGAAAGCCGGTGTTCACTAATCAGCACTTACTGTGAGCTGTGGCTGGAGACGAACAGAACAAATTCTTCATGTCCTCGATTCTGTCCACGCTAGGAGAGACAGACAAATGCCAGAAAAGGGACAGAGGGGCTGTGTTGTCTGGGATTTCTTCTGTATTAAAACATTCCATCCTGCAGCGAAGCTCCTTAACACTTAGGGAAGTTTGAAGGGAGGCTCAGCAAGACCTGGGAAGTAAACACACGAGTCTCTGGAAGTACCTGAAACTGACCGGATCTGCAATGTGCTGACCTCCCTAAGCTTGGATCAGCAGTAAGAACTGCTGAGTAGAAGACCAGTCAAGCTGCTTGGAAGAGACGCCCTCCAACCTGTTGAGTTACCTGTGCAGCATACAGTAAGTGGCAGAGTTCCAGCTTTTGGGAATCAATGCCCATTCTGGAGTGGGCTTTCAGGGATGTATTCGCCTTTGAGACATAGCTCCTGTAAGTAACCCCAATAAACTCGTTGGTTCACCATGTTGGACTGTGGTGTATTGTTACTCTGACCTGCCACCAGTGCCCTATCAGGGGAAGAGGCATTTGTTCAGGCCCCAGGAAAACTGTCATACATGTCCTGCCAGATTCCTTTGGGCACACCAAGCAGGCTTTCCATGGTATCTCCTTTCAAAAGACAAGATGGAATGTCTCTGGGTGTGCAGCTCTGATATGGATGTAGGTTCCCTTCCCTGAGGTCAGGTCAGTGAGGAGGCAAAGCAGCTGTGTGTGAGGGGAAATAGGGAAGACACCTCCTCAGTCCTCCTGCTTTGTCCTATCTCCTGCATCGTCCTTTCTCAGTAGAGAATGGCCTCAGTGGACCTGGAGGTTGTCTTCTATTTCCATCTCCCGCCTCTCACCTGCTCTTGCTTTATATAAACTCCACCTCTGATGGAGGACATGTCTGCACCTGTCAATGGCTGCTGTGATCTGAATTTTTGTTTGTGTGTTTTTGTTTTTCAAGACAGTGTCTTCCTATGTAGCCCTGGCTGTCGTGGAACTCACTATATAGATCAGGCTGGCCATAAACTCAGAGATCCACTTGCCTTTGCCTCCCGAGAACTGGGATTAAAGGCATGTGCCACTACATCCAGCTATGATCTGATTATTTGGGTGTCCCAAAACATGTTGGATTCCTCTCCCATGTTGGTGGCACCAAGCAGAGAAAGCCTCCAGAAGATAGAGCCCTTGTGAGTTGGGTTAGTGCTTATGAAAGATTCCACGGAGAAGGTGCCATCTATGAGCCAAGGAGAGGAACTTCACCAGAGTCTGATGGTGCATGGTTCTGCACATCACAGGGGCAGTGTAGAGACTGTTTCATTCACCACAGTGTAAACATTAGCGCTTGGGTTTGGTGACGGTAGGCAAGAAGGATTTGGCCCAGTCAGTCTAGGCATCTGAGTGTAATGGTTAGCTCTATATACCTGTGTGACTTGACTCAGATGCCCAAGTAGCTGATGAAACTGTCTGAGTATGATCCTGAGAGTGTTTCCAGATGTCAGTGTTTGAATGGTAGACCAAGTGAAGAAGATCACCCTCACCAATATGGATGGACAGTTGAGACCCCAACTAGAACAAAATGATGGAGGACGAGCAAATTTGCCAGGCTGGGATCCACGGGACACAACTATGCAGGAGGGAAGCATAGCCCGTGCTGTTGCCCTGGGACACCTCATTCCCAGGGAGCACTGAATACACACTCCTCCAGCGTCTTCCTGGGACACCTCATTCCCAGCGAGCACTGAATGTACATTCCTCTAGCGTCTTCCTGGGACACCTCATTCCCAGCGAGCACTGAATACACACTCCTCCAGCGTCTTTTGAGCCATTTATTTGTACAGATGGTTTAAAGAGAATCACAAAAGGAAAGACATCTGTATTTTCAGAGCTAGAAACTAAGCACAGAAAGATTGAAAACATCATTTCCAAAGAATGATTTTGCAGACAAGACACCCTCTCACACTGGACAGAGAGCCCATCAGACCCAAAGCCCAGGTTGACCCTGGGAGGACCAGCACCACTAGACAGATGGAAACATATGGAACACGCCTTCTCTGGAGGTGTACTTGTGTGTGGTTGACATCATTAGATTTCAACATGTCTCAAAGAGCTATGGCAGCCCCAGACATTTACTGTTTCCATAACCTTGACCCTCCCAAGGTTTCATGCCTCCTCACAACCAGTCTGTGATACTCACATCAGGCCATTTTAAAGAAGCACCAAGTTTTTGGGTTTAAAGAAAAATAACTGTGTTTATTTCTGTAAATCTTAGAAATCTCCAGGATAGACCTGGATTTAAATGTGGCTGGCAGGTGAGATGGCTCATCAAATAAAGGGGGTTTGCCATCAAGAATCACAACCTGAGTTCAAGAAAAGAACCAATTCCCACAAGTTGTCCTCTGACCCCTGTGCAATGTGGCCCCTATGTGCACATACACGTGCCATAATTGTCCTCTGACCTCCCTATGTAACGCACCTGTATGCACACACACATGCCATAAATGTAGTTGTTATATGGAGGCTGCTGGTTCATTTCCCGGCCACCCAAACTCCCTAAATAACCACACAGAAACTGTATTAATAAAATCACTGCTTGGTTCATTAGCTCTAGATTCTTACTGGCTAACCCTTACATTTAAATTTAACCCATTTATGGTAATTTGTATGTTGCCACAAGACTGTGGCTTACGGGGTAAAGTTCCATCCGGCTCCAGCTTTATTTTACATCAGTTCTGGGAATCTCGGGTCCTCATCCTGGAATAATAAACACTTTATGGGCTGAGCCTCTCCCCAGTCTTAATGTTTAATGCTATCGCTGTTGTTGACATTATTTTTAAAGATTTATTATTATTGTAAATGTGTGTGTGCATGCACAAGTGTGCACATGTGCCTGTCCATGTGAGTGCAGTGCTGGAGGAGGCTGGAAGGCAAACATAAGATCTCCTGGAGCTGGAGTTGCAGGTAGTTGTGAGTCACCATGTAAGTACCAGGAACCAAAGTCGGATGTTCTACAAGAGCAGCAACCCCTCAACTGCTGAGCAATCTCTCCAACATTGCTGTTACCCCCCATTCCACTCTCATCTTCTCCGGAAGCTTCTTGGGGATTCCTGGCTTCATTTTATTGTTCATCCAGCTCTCCTTTCCCCTAGAGAATATAGACTACAATCCAAGTCGGTTTGTTTCAAGTGCCCTGTCTCCCCCTGGTGGTAAGATACGTTTGGGGTGATAGGGTTTAAGCAGGAGTGTTCTGCTCACCAGGGATCCCAGGTTAACATTCCCTATGTTGTCAGAAGTGATAACGAGGGAGGCACAGGTGTTTATGAGCATCTGTTCTGTCTGTACAGGGAAGTCTTTTGCCCTGAGAAGAACTGTAGGGTTTTTTGTTGTTGTTGTTGTTGTTGTTTTTGTTTTTCTCTTTTGCTAAGAAGCTACAGAGATAGCCGGGGTGGTGACACATAGCTATGATCCTAGCATTCAGGAATTAGAAACAAGAGGATTGCAAGTTTGAGGTTAGCCTAGGCTACAATACAAATCCTGTCTCCACAATAAGTGCATGTGGTTCAATAGTAGAGCACATTTCTAGGTGTGTAAGACCCTGGATTTCATCCCTGACATCAGAAAGAAAAGTGCAATGAAGAATTTGCTGGATTTTCCCCTTTTCCTCATATAGATGAGAGTTCACAGCAAAGAGGTTTCATAACCTACATCCACCATGTTTCCCTCCAGTTAAGGGTGGCCCCGTGAGATACAGGCAGAAGCGTGAGTCACTCTCAGAAGGTATCCTTCACTAAAGGGAATCTTCCTCAGACCTCCCACTTCTTGCTCTCTGCATGGACACATTAGTGGAGCCAGCTGCCGTCTTGGATCAGAAGGGGAGAGACAAGACCATCACAGAGTAACAGTGTAGAGGAGCCTGGGTTTCCTGTGACTGGGAAGCTGTTGGATTAGCTACGACTTTGTGTCACTTTACAGAGACAGATAGTGCTGTCTGCTTTACCCCCCAGATAAAATTTTCACTATCTAGCTGTGGTATGTTGTAGGATATTTGTACACTATATAAACATGCATTACTGTGATTGGTGTAATAAAAAAAATGAACAGCTAATAGTTAGACAGAGGTATGAGCGGGACTTCTAGGCAGAAAGAACTCTAGGAAGAAGAAAGGCAGGTGGAGAGAAAGAAGCAGGATGGGCAGTACAGAGAGATGAGATGACAAGCCATGTGACAGAATCAAGATTTAAAAGACGGGTGAAGTTATAAGAACGAGTTAGGAACAAGCCTAAGCCAAGGCTGAGCTTTCATAAGTAATAATAAGTCTCCTTGTTATTTGGGGCTGGCAGTGAAAAACAAATTCCAATGTGGAGCCTCGGTATCTGAACATTGGACCTGAGAAAGCTAAGAAAAGTTCTGGGTAGGGAGCCCGGCTAGCTCAGTCGGCAGAGCATGAGACTCTTAATCTCAGGGTCGTGGGTTCGAGCCCCACATTGGGCACAATTTGTAGAAAGGAGCTGCAGGCAGACCTACTTTTTGACCTGCCCGGCTCCCACATGGCTAGCTTAGCCCCAGAATAATTACACAGAAACTGTATTCATTTAAACACTGCTTGGCCCATTAGCTCTATCCTCGTCATGGCTAGTGTGACTTTATTGAGGCTTGTTGCTTGCTTGTTTGTTTGTTTGTTTGTTTGTTTTTAAGAGAGGCATGTGGGGCTGGGAAAGTGCTGTCCTCGAACAAGCATGAGGTTCTGGATTGGGATCCCTGACAGTTGCACAAATGCTGGGTGTGGTGGTGTGTGCCTAGAATCCCAGGACTAGGGAGGTAGGGACAGATTGATAGGCAGCTGTGGCTCACTGGCTAGCCAGCCTGGCCGGAACAGACGAACTCTAAGTCAGAAAGACACTTTGTCCCTTTCGTTTGTTTGCTTGTTTGCTTGCTTTGTTTCTTTATTTGCTTTTTAAAGAGAGAGAGAAAAAGAAAGGGCAAGGAGTTGGGTGTGTAAGGTGGTGGGGAGGATCTGCGGAAATGCAGACAATCATGATCAGAATATATCGTATGAAAACAATTTTTTCAGTAAAAAAATAAAGATGACTCAAGAGTGGCTTGAGGAATGCATGTGATGTTGACCTCTGATCTGCACATGGAAGTCATGCATGTGTCCATACCTTCATGCATATGTGTATAAATCCACCACACCACACAATTCATAAACACACACACAAAGAGGAGCAGATTACAATCAATCTTTTATCTTCAAATCATAATTTTGCCTTTTTATTTGCTTTTATTTATGTGTATATTCATGTTACTATATTACATATATAGTATATATGTAATAATAATATATAATATATATAGTATATATGTTACATATATATGTTACATATATATATAATGTGTGTGTGTGTGTGTGTATGTGTGTGCCAACAGAGGCCAAAGACGGTGTTAGCTCTCCTGGAGATGGAATTACAATTATGAGCAGTTATGCACTGCCTGATGTGGGTGCTGGAAACCAAACTCCCTTATGAGGACAACAAGTGTTCTTAGCCACTGACCCATCTCTTCATCCCCAATCATGTTTAGATTAATATTTAGTTATTAACTTTCTAAAACCTTCATATCTGTTTGCTGACTTTGTTCTTTTCTTCTTAATTTAGGAATGTTGCCTTCACTTTTTATTCTTGCTCTAGTACACAGACTATACTCCCTTCAGCAGCGAGCTGGATTGAAATTTTAATCTTGGTGTGGGATACAGGTCAGTGACAGAGTCCCAGAATAGACTGCCCCGGTGAGGGGCTGGGGTATAGCTCGGTGGTGGAGTGCCTGCCAGCATGCAAGAGGCCATGTGATCCCAAGCACAGCAGCAATGACTACGAGGAACTCATCAACACCCACTCAGAATCTCTCAACATCAGGGCTGTTTTACATTCATTTCTACTGAAAACCATAATCAGACATCTCAAATGATTTTCTCATTTTAGTTAGGACCTGCTCAGTGGCCCTCCTGTTTCCTAAGATGAAGGCTGTGGTACCGTCTGGAGGATACTAATTCATAGGAGGACAGATAACCTCTGACCTCCATGTGCCACTCGTGGGTTTCAGACTGGAACCCAGACTGAGCCCCTAGACTGTAGGGCTGCCCTGGCTGCTGGCTACTGTTGTGTGAACACAGAACTTGAACCCTCTTCCTCACCTCTGAGATTTGCATCTGTAAGATGGATCATTTCTGGGACCAAATGGCATGCGTTTTGTGAAATATGTTCAGAGCTTAATGAGTTTTTCTGCTTTGCTGTATGCCTTTGGCTGCGGTGTGTAGGGCGACCAAGGTTTACCCCACAGTCGGTACAAGCACTCAGAATGGAAGCACCCATTAGTGTTTCAGTTGTCACCCGGGGTGGGCTCATTGCCCATAGTGGTACCTTGTGTCTGGAGAATGGGATGCCATCCCAGAGGGCTCAGAAGTATAACTGTCATCTCCTGCCCTGTCTCTACAGATGGGCCAGACTATGTGTCACCGCGGACTCAGCCTGGTGTCTTCGATGCTGTGCTGTGCTGAGTGCTGTCACTGGCACCAGTGTGTGATCGGAATGTGCCTGATTCTCCAGGCCTGAACCCAAGTACCACTGGATCCATCATGGCTCCCTTCTAGTGTCTCAGAGGAGAGCATGAGCCTCCCCAGTCTGTCCTGGGAGCAAATGGGCAGCTACGGTGTCCTGTGCAGAACCCGGAGATCCAGCTGGCCTTCTACAGGATGTCACCATCCAGCGGCCTTGTGAGTGCAACCACTATGCTCTCCAGACTTTCTAGGCGGTATCCATGTCGGGAGGCTCTGCCCACTCACAGCCTCTGGTGACACAACAGGACCAGTGTTAGCACAGGACACCAAGACCAAGTTCTCAACACACAGGAGATTTATTTGCCCCAAAGGGACAAGGGGCAGGGAATAAGAGACAAAGACAGGAGAGAAAGGGTGAAGGAGAAGGGAAAGGAACAAGGGAAAGGGGGCTGGGTCTCTGTCTCGGGATAGAGAGCAGACAGATGTTACCTCTGGGCAAATGGTAGTTATAAAGGGAAAGGGAAACCCCACGTGAGGATGAGGTGTTTAATTTTGATTGGGCTTGTTAATTATGGTGGCCAAAGGGGGCTTTTGATCGCTGGACTTTAACACTTTGATAGCTGGATCTTGGTGGTCAGTCTTAGGAGGAGGAAGTGGCCAAATAAGGGGACAGACCTTGGTGATTAGCTTTAGGAATGCAACCTAACAGTTTATCCAGGCCGGAGCCACGTTTACTATGCTTGAGCCGGTCAGTGACACCCTCCTCATCCTCTAAGGACCTGTCCAAATCTGCCTATTCTATTAATCATCCAGAGTCTCCGGGCCTGCAGTCAGAGACAAGACTGACCAGCATTTACTTTCTGCGTGCCAGCCACTGTCCTCATCTGTGTGACCGTCCCGGCTTCCTGGCACAGAGAGTGATTTACTACCTCTCTCTCACAAGTGAGAAAACCCAGCCCCAGGGAGTTGAGGACCTGACCTAAGGCTCTGCTGCTGATGGACACCCTGACCCTATAGGCTTTGCCCTCCATGTGTTCATACAGCCCCTCCCATAGTGGGAGGTAGGGGAGAGTCCAGACACTGCAGAAATAGATATTTCTTGTGGTTTTAAAATCAGGAACTTGGGGCAACTTTGCAAGTGAGGAAAGTACCGCTTTCTCCCCTGCAGGCACACAGCTCAGATGCTTGCTGGAAGGAGAGCGATTGACATGATTAGGGAGAGAACCAAGGGAAGGGCAGTGGGGACTCCACAAAGCGCCGGCTGTGCGAACGAGAGGACCTAAGTTCAGGGTCCAGAGCCCCGGGTGCAAAGGTCAGCTGTGGTGGTGTGCTTGTCATCCCAGCACGGGCTGGGCAGAGACAGCGAGATCCCTGGAGCTCACAGCCGAGCCAGCCGAGCCCACTTTGAGAGCTCCAGGTCCCTGGGAAAGCTTGTCTTGAAAACTGAGATAGGTTAATATTCAGGAGGGTGCCTATATGTTTTTCTTTGGGTTCTCCTTCTTATTTAGCTTCTCTAAGCTTTGTGGGAGCATAGGCAGTTTGGATGCTCACCTTACTAGACGTGGATGGAGATGAGTGGTCCTTGGACTTCCCACAGGGCAGGGAATCCTTATTGCTCTTTGGGCTGACGAGGGAGGGGAACTTGATTGGGGGAGGGGGAGGGAAAGGGGAGGTGGCGGTGGGGAAGAGACAGAAGTCTTTAATAAATAAATAAATAAAATAAAATAAAAAAAAAAGAAAACTGAGATAGGGTCAGATATTGTGACATTTGGGAGGCAGAGCGGGTGGATATTGTACATATGGGAGGTAGAAGCAGGGTTGGGGGCCAGCCTGGTCTACAAAGAAAGTTCTAGGCTAGGCAGAGATATACAGTGGAATCCTGTCTCAAAAAAGAGACAAACAAAAAACCCAACAAAACAAAACAACACACACAACTAAAACGAAAACAAGCGAGCCAGTAAGATGGATCAGCAGGGGGAAGTGTTTGCCTCCAAGCCTGACAACCCGAGTTCCATCTCAGAGACCTACAGTAGTTCAAGAAGAGGAAGGCGCGCTCCAGTGGTCCTCTGATCTCCACACACAGGCAGTAACTAAATGTAAGATTTTTAAAACCCACATTGGGTAACACCTTAGGAATGAAATTTGAGGTTAACCTCTGACCTTCACGTGCATGAACAGACACATGCACATGTACATGTCACCTACACTCATATGCACTTGCGCACATGAGCACACACACACATACACAATGTTCTAGAATCAAAGGACTCAGATTCAAATTCCACCCCTGCTACTAATGCGAACCAGGAGCAAGAATTCCACCATTTCCAAACTCAGTTTTCCAAGGTGCCATTTAAGGACAAGTCCGTCTACAATAGAGTGCTGTGATAATCAAAACACTATAGAAAACTACCCCAAAAGGCAGCCACCCTTCCTGCACAGCCCAGAGAGATCTGTGAGCTCATTCAGCGTGGCATGTGAGCAATGCTTTGTGATGCTCTTCAGTGAATTAGCGACCCTGCGCCATCAGCACCATCACCTCTTCATCCTCAAGGAACTAGCGTGTTGGCCGGCCACCTTTGTCCATTGTCACAGCTGTGACAGAAGTCAACGTGATGATGCATGGATCGTCTTGGTACATGGGGTGACGGAAATCTCGGTGTCAGGAGTGGCAGCTGGTCACACCGTGCTTACAGTCGGGATGCAGAGACGCTAATCTTTTTATTTATTTATTTATTTATTTATTTATTTATTTATTTATTTATTTATTTATTTTGGTTTTTCGAGACAGGATTTCTCTGTGGCTTTGGAGCCTGTCCTGGAACTAGCTCTGTAGACCAGGCTGGTCTCGAACTCACAGAGATCCGCCTGCCTCTGCCTCCCGAGTGCTGGGATTAAAGGTGTGCACCACCATCGTCCGGCCCAGAGACGCTAATCTTAATGCTCGACTTACTTTTGATTCAGGCCAGGACCTCTGCCCCAGGATGTCTCCTTCTTCCTCAGCCACAACTCTCTGGAAATGTCCACAGCTGTGTCTCATTGGTGACGCTGTGTCAGTCAAGTTGACAATATCAAGAATCATGTCCTCCCACCTGCATGTTTCATTGTGTGTGTGCATGGCGTGTACGTATAGAGGGCTGCCATTTGCTGCAGCACGCCTGCAAGGCTGCAGACCAGCTCTGTAGCCTTCTTCTTCCTCCTTGGCATGGAGCTCTGGTCATCAGGCCTGCTTGGCTTTACTCACTGAATCCCTGGTACCCGAATAGTGCTTTGCACATAGTGAATACTGATGAGTCTTTGAGGAAGCCATACACAGCTCAGTGTGCTGTTGGTTTTTGTCAACTTACACAAACCTAGACGTATTTGGGGAAAGGGCGTCTTAACTGAGAACAATGCCTCCATAAGATTGGCCTATAGACAAACATGTGGGACATTTTCTTGATTAATTATTGATATGAGAGGTCCCGGTGCGCTGTGGGTGGTGCCACCCCCAGGCCACAGGTGGTCCTGGGTTATACAGGAAATCAAGCTGAGCAGATAACAAAGAGCGAACCAGCAAGCAGTACTCTTCGTGGCCTGTGCTGCAGTTTCTGACTCCAGCCAGGTTTCTACTTGAGTTCCTGTCCTGACTTCCCTTCACGATAGACCCTTCCTTCTCCAAGTTGCTTTTTGTCATGGTGTTTTATCACAGCTAAAGAAACTCTGACTCAGACGGTGGGTGAAGGGTTGAGCTGATGGGTACAGTGTCCTGATGTCCTGTTGTCCTCTCCTTGCAGGGCCACTGCCTGCTGCCCACAGAACGCCCTAATCTCAGGATCCTTGGTAATATTTATCATATTGGCGTCCCTGGGCAGCCCTACGTCTGTGGAATCCTGGTCTACACCCTGATTATGTTTTGTTCCATCAGGTGACCATTGTCCTACATCATGGGGTCAGGGCTGAGCCTCATGACTCAGGAGATATGGCCAGATGGAGAAACAGGCCAGGAACTGGACACCAGGGTTCTTTTGAGGCAGATAAGTAGATTTCCTGCACCAGTAACCGGTGGTGCACCAGTAGCTGGTGGGAGAGGGGGTCATGATGTGGGAACTTGAGGCAGATGCTGGAGGATGAGAAGATCGGCCGTGCTTTCTGCAGAGTAGATCACGTCTCAGCTTCAGCGCTGCCTGTGCTTATGGAGACCTGGTTATTTGAGACATGGGGAGTCAGGCTTTCCTGTGCATGGCAGGGTGTCGAGCACTGGCCCTGGTGCAAGACCACTAGGTGCTAGTAGGAACACCCACCACTACTGTAGTTTAGATAACTCAAAACATCTCCGGGCACTACAAAGGTCAGGGTGGGGACACAAAACTGCCCTGGTCTTGGTACTGAAAAAGCATGGGATAAAACCGGACTCTCTGAACATGGCGGACAATGAGGGCTGATGAGAAGCCAAGGACAATGGCACTGGGTTTTGATCCTACTGCATGAACTGGCTTTGTGGGAACCTAGCCTGTTTAGATGCTCACCTTCCTAGACCTGGATGGAGGGGGGAGAACCTTGGACTTCCCACAGGGCAGGGAACCCTGACTGCTCTTTGGACTGGAGAGGGAGGGGGGAGGAGGGGGAGAAATGGGAGGCGGGGAGGAGGCGGAAATTTTTTCAATAAAAAAAAAAACTGCCCTGGTATGAGATTCGGTATTAGAGATGGGGCTGGAGGGATGCCACAATGGTAGAACTCTTGCCATGGAAGAATGAAGACTTAAATGCATATCCTACACCTATGCAAAAGCCATTCAAGGGGGGCGTGTGTGCCTGTAATCCGAGCACCAGAGGATATGCTGGCAGGTGTGTTCCAGGGTCACTGGTCAACCAACAGTCTAACTGAAATTGTAAGCGCTAGGACTGTGAGAGACTCCTAAAACATGAGGGTAAGCTGGACATGCTGACACACACCTTTTATCCCAGCACTTGGGAGGTATCAGGCAGGCGCATGCTAGGCCAGCTTGGTCTACACAGTGAGTCCTAGGACAGCTAGGAGATACATAATGAGAGAGTGGTGTTATAGCAGCAGTGGACGGTGGCGACGGTGATAGTGAAGGCAGTGGTGATGGTATCAGCCAGCTTTGTGTTCCTCTAACAAATGCCTGACTCAATTAACCTATAAAAATGAAGATATATCTTTGATCACAGTTTTAGAACTTTCCGTTCATGGTCAGTCACCCCCACTGGTACTGGACCAGGGCCAAAGCAATACATTCTGGCTTCTGGCCAGAGTGGAAAGCAAAGAGAGAGCAAAGAGCGAGGCTTCCAGTTCTCTCAGTGGTCTCCTCTCCAGTAACCTGGCTTACTCCCACTAGGCCCTTAAGGGGTTCACAACTTTCAATACCTTAGGGACTAAACCTCTAACGTGTTCTCTATAGAGAACATTCTAGGACCAATATGTAGCAGAAATTATGGTGACAGTGTTGGCACCACTGATGCTAATGGCTGATGTTGGTGATGTGGGTATGTTGACAATACGTAAGAAAGCTGTGGGACCAGCAGGCCACATCCTCCATGGCTTCTGCTGTGCTTCCCTTGGTTGTGAGTGAGTTTCTCAGTTGAACATCATATTGTGTGGGGCAGCAAACAGGCCCGCCTCCCTCCGTGGCCAACTGGGATCTGGGATTGTCAACTGGAACGAAGCCTTGTTTGGTCGGGTATTTTACCACACCAATGGAAGTGAGACTAGGAAGGTGGGTTATGCTCATTGTTCCTCTGACATGAAAAAAAAATTGAAACTAAAAACTGTGGATGGAAACTCTAGGGACTCTGGGCATGGAGGTTAAGCCCAGGGTCACCTCTTCCACAGAGGTTAAACCCATGGTCACCTCTTCCATGGAGATTAAGCCCAGGGCCATCTCTTCCATGGAGGTTAAGCCCAGGGCCATCTCTTTCACAGGCACGTGTGTGGGGAAGAGTCGGGTCCCTTTTTCTCTTTCCCAGGACTTTAGGAACACAAGATATGACTTCTCCCCTCAGTTCCTCCCTCAGGAGAAACCAGACCTAAGAGTCCATGGCAGACCTAGAGGACAGCCTAGCTGGGCAAGGAGGTGAAGGAGAAAAAGGGAGACTAAGTCTCCCATGGGGACCAACTGAACTGAACCAGTACAGGGTCTGGTGAGGGAACCAGTCATTCTCAGTGAGTAGAAGAAACCAAGACCCCATGGGGGACCTGCACGAGGGGTGATATCACGGGCAGCCTGGCCACTAGAAGCAGCATCTGCCAATCAGCCCTGGCCACGCTGGCTCAGGGTGGTATGAGAGCTCCAGGTTCTAATCGCAGACATCGCCACCTCTAGTATTTACAGCTCCACATCCTTTCCTGGACACTGGGTAGTCCTGAAAGAGCCTGGAAGATGCCCAGCTCAGTGTTGCCAATGGCGAGAAATCAATAATTTTGAGCTCAAACAACTGGTGTCAGTTGCTTAAATGTGTCTCTCCCCCTCTCCAGGTTTAAGAGGCACACTGACAGAGGGGCTTTCAATGAGAAAGGCTGGTGTCTTCTAAGTTATAGGGAATTTGTACAGCTACATCTGATAGGGCCACAGAGCCACAGAGATGACATCAGAGACAGAAAATATAGACCAGGGACTAGAGAAGGAGTGAGTACTACTCTTGCAGAGGGCTTGAGTTGGGTTTCCAGCACCCATGTTGGAAAGGCTTATTATCCAGTTACAATGGAATCTGAACTCGACAAGAACTGCACTCCTCTCTCTCTCTCTCTCTCTCTCTCTCTCTCTCTCTCTCTCTCTCTCTCTCGCTCTGTTGAACATATAGATAAAAATTTACGAAAATATGTGGCATATACCTGTGACCCCAGAATTTAGAAGCTGAAAGGAGGAGGCTCAGGAGTTCAAGGTCACCCTCAACCACATAGCAAGTTCTAGGCCAGTCTGGGATACATGTGACCCTGTCTGTCTCAGTGAGTCAGTGCTCGATTGCTGTGAAGAGACACCATGGCCATGACAACTCTTATAAAGGAAAACGTTTAATTGGGGCTGGCTTACAGTTCAGAGGTTTAGTCCATTATCATCATGGCAGGAAGCATGGTGCTGGAGAAGGAGCTGAGAGTTCTACATCCAGATCAACAGGCAGCAGGAAGAGAGAGTGACACTGAGCCTGACTTGATCTTCTGAAACCTCAAACCCCACCCTCTGTGATGTACTTCCTCCAACAAGGCCACACCTACTCCAACATGGCCATACCTCCACTATAACACTCCCTATGAGTCTATAGGAGTCATTTTCATTCAAACCATCACACTGTCTCAAAATCCCACAAAAGTATAGATTAATAGCAGTGATAGGTATAATATGTACAGCACAATTACAGGTTTAGTCCAGTTGTGTATTCACATGAAAGTGAAAAAATGCAAAATATCTTAAGTATTACCAGTGTTTCCTCTTATGTTAGTTTCTTTCTTTATGCTTTTTATTCTAAAGTGCTTTTCCTTCACAAAAGACATTCATTGTTTTTTTAAAAAGTCTGGAAAAGGACACTTTGGGCAGCTCCTCAGCATCCACAGTACTCTGTCTGCCACTTTCTCTGAGCTGTTTTCATCAATGTATTCAAAATAGCAAAGCAGAGTTGAACGGTGTCCCTGTCAAATTATCTTTTATATCTATCTTCCGTCTACCTTTCTATCATATCTATCATCTATTTATCTTATGTTTACCATTTTTTATATATTATCTATCTTCTATCATCTATTTACATCTACCTTTCTATCATCTATCTATCTATCATCTATTTATCTATCTTATGTCTGCCATATATCTTTTATATATCATCTTTCTATCACTACCTACCATCTACTTTTCTATCAAATCTATCTATCTATCTATCTATCTATCTATCCATCCATCTATCTATCATCTATCTATCTATTTATCATCTATCTATCTCTGTCATCTATCTATCACTATCTATCTATCTATCTATCTATCTATCTATCTATCTATCTATCTATCTCTGTCATCCACCCATCTAGTTTTGGTTTGAATATACATGGTCCATACAGGCTTATATATTTGGATACTTGGTACTCAGCTGATGTCAATATTTTCTAAAGCCACAGAGCCTTTCAGACATGTGGCCCAACTTGTAGAAGTAGGTATCTGGGGCTGGGCCCAGAAGATGAATATCTACTTCTGGTTCTGGCCTGAACCCACTGTTCAGGTCTGGCCTGATCTACCAAGATGTGTGGAGTCTCCACTACATGTACCCACTGTCATGAGCATCACATTGCCCTGCTCACCATGAAAGTCTGAAACCATGGGCCAGAATAAACCTCTCCACCCTTCATGTTTCTGTGTTTGTCAACAATATAAGAAAAGTAACTAATACATACAGCATGAAACTAGAAAGGGGACTGTTTGGGTAGAGAAAGGGGACTAGTAGCTAACAAAATACAGACAGAAGAAGGTAACAGGGATGAGTAAGGTCAAAGTCCATGATACACTTGGAAGAAAATATAACAAAACTTCTCATGGTGTAAACGATATGTGCTAATTTTTAAACAAAAATTAAATCTAGAAAACTAACCTAGAGAGATGGCTCGGTGGTTAAGAGCACTGGCTACTCTTGCAGAGGACTTGGGTTCAATTCCTAGCACCCCTGTGGCAGCTCACAACCCTCTGTAACTCCAATTCCAGGAGATCTGATGACCTCTGCAAGCACAAGGCATGTAAGTGGCGCACAGACATATAAGCAGGCAAAACAGCCACACACAAACAATCAAAATAAAGTCAAGCTTTGGCTTCCTGGGCACCAGTGGTTGTCAGAGCCTGGGAATCGGTGGACAGGAGTGCAGGGCATGGGCAGTAGAACTCCTGTGTGATGGAGGAATGGCTCTGAAGTCCGGTGCACACAGACCTAGTGGACTCTGTCCTTCTCCAGAGCAAGCCAGGATCCGAGTCTCTTTCACTCTCTATCCGGCGTAGCCACATTCCTCCAGCCATGGCCACAGCCATGCAGGTCACTTGTGGAACTTTATCTCTGAGTACTCAGTGGTGGTGTCCTGCTGCCCCTGTGGACTCTTGGGCTTCATCTCACGAAAGCTGAGGGATGCATAATGTATGTCTTCCTCTGCGGCCGATGATGCTGTCTCAGATGCGGAAGGCAGGGGTTCAGAGCTGTTGTCTGCCTGGGGTTCGACCAGGGGACTCTGTAAAGAAAGGATAAAAGAGAGTCAGGATAGGATGGCAGGGACCTTTGAGAGCACTCATCCATTCACCTACATACATTTTAAATTTTAAATGATGTGTGTGTAGGGGTGTGTGCCCACAGAGTCCAGAAGAGGGCATCTGATTCCCTAGAGCTGGAGTTAAAGGAGGCTGTGAGCTGCTGATGTGGGTGCAGAGAACTGAACTTAGGTCTGCTAGAGCAACACATTCTTGTGACTACTGGGCCCACTCTCCAGGCTCCCGTGTGTATTTTTGTTGAAATCTCTCATTCCTGCTTTCTCCACGCATTTAATACTTAGTGAGCACGCAGTCTTCCTAGCTCCACCAGTAAGATATTATTTTGTCTCAATTTTATATAACTGAAGATGAGATGGAAATAGACAAGCAACTCGTACAGACTCCCTGGCAAACCTGGTGCACAGCTGCCCTTCTAGACTCGGGAGACAGAGGCAGGAGACTCACTTCAAGTTCAAGGCCAACCTGAACTATCATAACAGACCATAAAGAGAAACCCAAACCAAAATCTCAGTCAAAACCATAATCCAGTTTTTCTGACCCCAACACCCAGTATTGTGCTAGGAATACATGTGTGAGATTCTGAGGTGGTACTTGGATAATCCAAGGTGGAACGGATGTGCCAGTCATAGGACCACGGCCTCTTTTATTTATTTATTTATTGTTGGTCTTTTGAGACAGGGTTTCTCTGTAGCTTTGGAGCCTGTCCTGTACTCACTCTGTAGAGCAGACTGGCCTCAAACTCAAAGAGATCCTCCTGTCTCTGCCTCCTGAGTACTGGGATTAAAGACGTGCACCACCACTAACCAGCAAGACAATGCTTTTAATTAATACATATAACCCAAGGAGTGTCCAAGTTTAACCCTGCCTACATGTACTGTTTTAAAAGTAGTTTTTTTATGTGTGTGTGTGTGTGTGTGTGTGTGTGAGAGAGAGAGAGAGAGAGAGAGAGAGAGAGAGAGAGAGAGAAAGAGACAGACAGACAGACAGACAGACAGAACAGGTAAGTGTAGTACCCAAGGATGTCAAAAGAGGGTGTTGGATCCCATGGAGCTAGAGTTACAGGCAGATGTGAGCTGCCTGATGTGGGGGCTGAACTTGAGCGGATAACCAAAGCTCAGACGTAGAAGTATGGTTTCCACAGAATGGGTTTTGCTTTGATGTGATGTCAAAGCTAAAAACTTCTAAGCTGGGCTGGCAAGATGGCTCAAGGGGTAAAGGTGCTTGCTGCCAAGCCTGAGGACCTGAGTTCAGTCCCTGGAACCCACATAGTGGAAGGAGAGAACCAACTCCTGAAAGTTGTCCTCTGACCTCCACAATTACACCCTGCCTTGCGTGTGCACATGGTTGTGCACACATGCAAGCACACGCACAAAATAAATAAACAAATAAAATCTTAAAAAGAAAACTCATAGATCTAAAAGTCCATAACTGGAAACATTGTGAGCCTGGAACATTTGCACCTGAACACTCAATCCTTGCCAATCAGAAAATGGTACACATAGAGTTGCAGAAATGGCTCTGAGGTTAGGAGAATACACTGCTCTTCCAGAGAGCCAGAGTTCAATTCCCAGCATCCACATCACCTGTAACTCCAGCTCCTGGGGATCTGGCTCCCTCTTCTGTCCTCCGTAGGTACTGCACTCAAGAGTGTGTATTCACACATGTAATTAAACAATAATAGTAATATGGAAGGGAGGGAGGGAGGGAGGGAGAAAAGGGGTTTGTTTGTCCTTTTGTAACTGCTTTGACTTTTGTTATTTTGCACTCCTTCTTTTTTTGCCCCAGACTGTTTCCTCTAATCTCGTCACCCTCAGAGATGGGCGCCTCTCTCCTGTTTGCTCAAGGCAGACATCTGAGTCAGCTTCCGACCTCTTTCCCTCAGCGTCCTCCAGCTCCTGCCCACACCTGTTCCCTTCCTTTCGGCGTCATGAGCTACCCACCAGCCAGTCCAGATTCCCTCCATATCATCTCCAGTCTCCCTCCTAAGCCTCTGCCTTGTTCTTCCTCTGTGAAAGGTTTTCCTGCCTGCTGCATGCAGAGGCATCTACAAAAATTAGAGTGTTCCTTCTCCGTGGAGGTTGCAGTTAGGTTGTTCCTTTTTGCTCTTAAAATGGTTTGCTCAGACTTGATTTACACACTCAACTTCTCCAAACTCACTTCCCGTGGAGGAGGCCCAGCTTCCTTCGTCTCTTCACACAGCCCTGGGGGCCGCTTTCTCACTAACTGGCTGCTCCCGTTTCTGAGAATTGGTGCCTTTTCCTCCCTCTACTTGG
Organism: Neodon shergylaensis; assembly: GCA_025134845.1. NCBI lineage: Eukaryota > Metazoa > Chordata > Mammalia > Rodentia > Cricetidae > Neodon > Neodon shergylaensis. Next base: position 288,054 of record JABTXL010004688.1, on the reverse strand, counting down.
AATAATCAAAAGGCAGAATCCAGTCTCCTTCATCACTAACCAAAACCACAGTCAACCTACAGAAAATATTTAGAAGCCATGCATCAGGCAAGGGACTAAGAATCAGAGTTGATAAAGAATATCTCAACAACAAACAACCCCACTGGAAAAATAGACAAAGACCTCGAATGGACATTTCTCCAGAAAGATATAGAGAAAAGAGATATCTATTATTATTATTATTATTATTATTATTAAATGTATAGTTAAACCACAAAGAAATAACACCTCACACTCATCAGGATATCCACTATTAAATAATACAAAAGAAAACAGAAAATAGCCAGCGTTGATGGAGAAATGGGATCCCTTGTGTACTTGAGATGAAATGTAAAATGGTTGAATACCATGAAAAACAGTATGACAAGTTCTCAAAAAATGAAAAGTGGAAGTAATGACCCAACAACACAGGCACACAGCTAAAATAATTGAAGCTGCAGTCTTGGTCTTTCACATGTCTGAGTGTGCGCATCACAACAGTGAACACACAGAAGAAACTCAGAAGTTGGCTGAAGGAACACGCACACAGTGGAATATTACCAACCCTCTAGAAAGACAAGCAATCTTGTAGTATGCTACCACACGACGGATCCTGATCACATGTCTTCAGTAAGGAAAAACAGCCACTAAAGGACAAATACAGTGTGGTCCCATATAGCAGGTGTCTGCAGGAGTCAAATTCACAGAGTGAGAGAGAGGAGTGGTGGGAGCCAGGGGCTTGGGAAGCGAAGGCTGGGGAAACAGTGGGAGCTGTCTCTTAGTGCGAGCTTTTAGTTTTTCAGTATGAAAAAATACTAGGCCTCTGTTACACAACTGTGTGTGCGGAAAGGACAACAACGATGAGTTTTATGCTACATGGGGTTACCAAAATCTAGAGCACCAATGACAGGGAGGGAGGGAGGGAGGGAGGGAGGGAGGGAGGGAGGGAGAGAGGGAGGAAGAGAGAGAGAGGATAGATAGGAAACAAACTAGTCATACAGCCTATCTTCCCAGCAATAAATCTTTTACATCATATTCATACATTGGTCTTTGTTGTTTGAGTGGTTTGATATAACCACCACTGGCTACAATAAACATAACTGAGCTCAGGGTTTTTTTTTTTTTTTTTGGTTTTTTGAGACAGGGTTTCTCTGTAGCTTTGGTGGCTGTCCCGGAACTAGCTCTTGTAGACCAGGCTGGCCTCGAACTCCCGAACTCCAAGAGATCCGCCTGCCTCTGCCTCCCGAGTGCTGGGATTAAAGGCGTGCGCCACCACCGCCCGGCTAGCTCAGGGTTCTTTAAGGATCTTGAAAGATGGGTCCCTGGCACCTGGTGAGCTGGCTCCTGTGTACAGACACAGTATTTCACAAATAGATGAAGTGATGGGACCTGAACAAAGTCTCAGAGACAAAATTCTCGCTGTGTAAACAAGGAGGCCAGAGGTTGGATCCCTAGAAATGACATAAATGCCAAGTGGGTGTGGTGGCACACCTGTAATTCCAGCTTTAGGAAGCAGAGGTAGGGGCTCCCTACAGCAAGCTGTCTAGTAGACAAGCTATAGCAGCAACCTCTGGGGTTGACTGAGTGGCGTCACCTCAATGACAAGGTGGAAGAGCCAGTGAGGGTGATCCCCAAGATCCACCTCAAGCTTCCATTTGTACGAGTAATCACATGCATGCACACTTTCACACACACACACACACACACACATACACACACACACACACACACGGAAAAAGAAAAAACAAAAACACATGGAAGTCTACTACTTAAAGCCCTTGCAGAAGCAATAAGAACTTCTCTGAGGCTGACCTGAGGTTGACGATTCTAAGACAGAGCATGGAGGGGCAGTATTCACTGAATCTAGGAAAAACTCAAAAGAGCATCAAGGCTGGGAGATGGCTCAGTCAGTAAAGAGCTTGCTGCATGGTCCTGAGGACCTGAGTTCAATACCCTCAACCAATTATAAAAGGTCGGAGGTGGTCTGCAGGCATATATCCAGAGCTGGGAGGCAGAGACAGGAGGATCCCTGGGGTGCCCTGCCAGCCAGTTCAGCCTAATCTGCAAGCCACAGGTCTCAGGGATGGCTCTTGAGGAGCAACACTTAAAGTTGACCTTTGAAACACACACACAGTCTCAGTAACTGATACTTCAGCACCATCTTAATTTGCATCTGAGGCAAGCTTCCCATTTCACCACGTGGGGTTGAGGAGTTTGGGTCTTTATGTTCTAAACCAGTCAACAAGTCAATTCCAGCCCACTGTTCATTTTTACATATAAAGTTTTATTAACGCACAGCCATAGGCATCAGTTATATATGGCCTATGGTGCTTTTCATGTTACAGCAGCAAAGCTGAGCAGCTACAGCATCAGCCCACCCTCCCTAAGCACTTTTGGAGATAATACTATATTCAGTGGGGTTCAGGAACAGTTATTCAAATGTGGAGGAAGTGAATAAAGCTAATAACTTGGTCATGGTAGCAGGCAGAGGAGGCCAAGGGCTAGGGAAGGGGGAAGAGAAAGAGGAAGAGACACACTGAGAGACACAGAGAGACACTGAGAGAGGGAGAGTCAGAAGATGAAAGAGAGGAATATACAGAGAAGAAGAAAAATAGGGGAAGAGGAAGAGAGATACAGAGAGAGGAGATAGAATAGAGGAAGGGGAGAGGGAGGGAAGGAAGAAGAGGCACCCCCACACACACACAGAGAGAGAGAGAGAGAGAGAGAGAGAGAGAGAGAGGAGAGAGAGAGAGAAACAACAGATAGATGGAGAAATAGAGGAAAAGAGGGAGAGACAGAAAGAGAGGGGGGGGGAAGAGAAAGAAGGGAGGAGGAGGGAGAGACCCAGAGAAAGTCTAAGAGACAGAGGGAGATGGGGAAGGGAAGATAGAGTTGAAGAGAGAAAAACTAAAAGAGAAAAAAGAGACAAAGGGATAGAGAGAGACAATGGGAGGAATGAGACAAAGGAAGAGAAGAGCAAGAGAGATGGAGAAAGAGAGGGGGAGTGACAAAGAGAGAGACAGACAGACAGATAGTCCAGGAGCCAAAACGCAGAGAGGGTCCTGCAGCTTGGTATCTTGATGAAGGAAACCGGATGAGAACCCATGAACTTGAGGTAGAACAGGGGAAAAGGAGAAGGATGAGCCGAGCTCTCCTCTCTTCCTGGTCAGAGAACAAGCGGCGAGGACAAGTCTGCACTGTCGGATTGGGGACGGACTAGCGAGGTCTGCTCGCAGGACGCCCAACGTGGGCCACACTCAGCGGAACAACCTGCGATCCATCTCGGGGGTTCAGGCAGGGGGATGCCGGTCACTCACCTGAGAAACCGAGCCCTTGAGGGCGTTCGCATCGGAAGGTCCCGCAGCTGATCTGGCTGGTCTCCTCCTGCAGGATCTCACCCTGGGGACAGGGACACGAGGGAACCTCTCAGCGTGGGCAGGAGGAGGCGCAGCTGGCATTTCCCCCCACACTCTACTTGCAATTAAGCCACCGGTCAAGGTGGCCAGTGGTCCTGTTACAGAGGTTCCTGTGTTGAAAGGTGGCTCCCACCATCTGCGACAGTGGGGCCTGAGGTTTGCAACACTCCCGAGTCCCCCACACAGACCACATGCCTAAACCACGCTCCCCCTGACCCCAGGCTCCCCACCTGCCCAGGACCCCCTCTGGGCCTGGGCTCAGGGTCAGGTACCAGGTTTTTCCCTTGTCACCCCAGGTTCCCTGTCCCCACTGACACAGATACTCACGCCAGGAGGAAGATGCCGCAAAGCAGGAAGAGGAGGACTGTGGCTCCGGCACCCACAAAGGCCCCCATTGTCACTTCAGATAAAGTTGTACCGCCTGGAGATAGAAAACTCTAAGAGACCTCCCCTCTTCTCCTACCTCCCCTAGTCCCTGCAGGAAGCCGGACCTCCTGCTTTCCTCACCCCTAGTTCAGATGCCAGAACCTGACTGGAAGGGACAGATGGAAGGACCAGAGATGCAAAGGGGACGTTAAGAGGTTAGGCAGCTGTTTGTCTTGATTTAGTTTGGTATCTTGTTCAGCATAGGATTATTTGGCATTTTTATTGGCTCATTAAATGTCTCTCCATATACGTTTGTACCTGGGTTTCAACCCCAGTTTCACAAACAGGTAAAGGCCAGATGTGTGAAGAATGTCTGTCATTTCAGCTATCTCTGAGGCGAAGCCAGGAGGCTCTCAAGTTCAGCGGTGTTTGGGTTAGAGACTGAGTTCAGTGACTGCCTGGACAACTTGGTGAAACCCTATCTCAAAATAAAAATTAAAGAGGGCTGGAGATATAGGTCAGCTGCTCAATACCTGCCTAGAACCCCTCAGTGAGGGACCAGCATTGGGGTTCAATGGTAGAGCCCTGCCTAGAATTCCCCAGTGAGGGACTGGCAGTGTGGCTCAGTGGTAGAGCCCTGCCTAGAACCCCCCAGTGAGGGGCCGGCAGTGTGGCTCAATGGTAGAGCCCTGGCTAGAACCCCCCAGTGAGGGACTGGCAGTGTGGCTCAGGGGTAGAGCCCTGCCTAGAACCTCCCAGTGAGGGCCCGGCAGTGTGGCTCAGTAGTAGAGCCCTGCCTAGAACCCCCCAGTGAGGGGCTGGACCACTACAGGTTGACTACTGAGGTGTTTCGCATTTGTTTTTATGCTGCTTTGTTTTGGTTCAGTTTTCTCTTGAATTTTATACTCTTGGCAAATTCCCCTTCCTCCTGGCCTACAGAAGTAAGGACCTTGTGTGCACAGCTCACTCATCTAAGTCCCAGCCCCTCTCCTCAGGATTTGCTGCATCCTGGGATGACTCCCCTCCCTGACCCGCACACTCTCCCTGTCGCAGGAATAAGATAGTGAGACCCTAAACCTTTACAGTCTTCACAGCTCAGCACAACCTGGAGCTCAGCTCCCCTGTGAAGCTAAGGGGACTTATGGGAAGACCGCAAGAATGGGCCTGGTGTTGACCTCCTCCTGCCGCCTGCCTCTGGCCCCCGGGTCACTCACGCTGTAGATGCAGGCTCAGGGAAAAGTGCTGGGAGCCCAGGGCGTGCTGAGCTTGGCAGGTGTACACTCCTTCATGCTTAAGATGTATAGGAAACAGCTCCAGGAGCCCAGGTTTGGACAGCTTCGAGGGGCACAGACTCAGGTTATCCAAGGCCCAGCTCAGGTTTGCAGGGGGATAGCTGTCGGTGCTACAGAGGAGGCGTAGAGACTGGCCCTCAGAGACAGGAAGAGATGAGCCGTTCTCTGGAGTTATGAATTCTGTAGAGAAAGGGACAGAGCCAGTGTGATGAGATTAAGAGAAGGGACCCTAGAGTCCAGAAAGGGGGACTGACACACCGATAGGGACGAAAGGACAGGAAAACACAAACTTTTTCTAGCACCACAGCAAGAATCTAAGCTTGTTTTATTTCAGTGTGAGCTGCCTGACCATACGCCTCAAAACTGGAGAGAACGTGTGATCCAGGCATATATTTGGAACTGATGATGAGAGAGTCAGACAAATGTGGGGAGGGAGAGAA